>VSMD01087771.1:0-133124 GCA_008750895.1 Mirza zaza
CTCCTTTTTTGTTCCTGATGGAGCTTATTAGAGATTTCTCTTTTCTGCTTTTCGTTAGCTTAGCCAATGGTGTGTCTATTTTGTTTATTTTTTCAAAGAACCAACTTTTTGTTTTATTAATCTCCTGAATAGCTTCCCTGTTTTCAATTTCGTTTAGTTCTGATTTGATCTTGTTGATTTCACTTCTTCTGCTGGGTTTGGGGCTGGTCTGTTCTTCTTTTTCCAACTCTTTGAGTCATTTCATTAGATTGTCTATTTGTGATCTTTTTGACTTTTGGTTATAGGCATTTATGGAGATAAACTTTCCTCTCAGAACTGCTTTAGCTGTGTCCCAGAGGATTTGATAACTTGTCTTTCCACTGTCATTTTCTTCATAGAATTTTTTTATTTCCATCTTGATTTCTTCATTTATGAAGTAATCTTGAAGAGTTTCTTGTTCCTGTTTTCAGGCCCTACTGAGGTGTGTTTCTTGCTCTGAGGTCCTGGAAGATACCTCTGAACCTTATATTCCCTACTTCTGATTAAACTAGATCAAATCGATTGTAAATACTTGCAACAAAAAAAACCACCCCTCCATGTGGGCAAGTGTTCAGGTCTATTCATCCTTCTCTGCAACTTCAGTGAAATAGTTTCTCTTTTATCATGGGTGAGTCTCCCTCTCTCTCTATGTGCTCTGGATAATTTCTCTTGCTTTCTTTGAGATCTTATACCATTGGTCATCAGTGTTCTCTCCCCCACGTCTTTAGCCTCACCTGTACACTTTTTTTTTTTTTTTTTTTTTTTTTGAGGCAGAGTCTCCCTCTGTCACCGTAGGTAGAGTACAGTGGTGTCATCATAACTCACAGCAACCTCAAACTCCTGGGCTCAAGCGATCCTTCTGCCTCAGCCTCCCAAGTAGCTGGGACTACAGGCATGCGCCACCATGCCCGGCTAATTTTTTCTATATATATTAGTTGGCCAATTAATTTCTATTTATAGTAGAGATGGGGTCTCACTCTTGCTCAGGCTGGTCTCGAACTCCTGAGCTCAAATGATCCACCCACCTCGGCCTCCCAGAGAGCTAGGATTACAGGTGTGAGCCACCGTGCCCGGCCAATACACTTTTCTTGAACCCCTGTTTCTCTCATGCATTTCTATATCATCACGATTACACTTAACAAAGAACTCTTTCCATCCACTACCAAACTTCTGAGAAAAGCAGTCTAATCTCAATCTCCAACTATTTATTTTCCATTTATGCATCAGCCACTTCAGTTTTCTGTCTGTTCTCAATACCTTCCATTGATAATTTTCAACTCTTAACTATTCTTGATCTACTGTAGCATTCAACACAGGTTAACTTTCTTTTCTCTTTTAAAACCAGTCCTTTCCTTTGTTCCTCACGTCTTGCACTCTATACTGTACACATTCTTCTTTGTGAAATCAACCCTCACTCATTCTGATTGATGACACAGAATTGTAAATGTACAGCTTGGACCTCTCTTCCAAGATTCAGTTGCATACATAAATACATACATGCATATATGTCTATACATACTCACACATATATACTTCCTTCATAATATTTTCTTCAGGTACCTCAAACTCAATATTGTTTAAAGTGTTTTTCAGCATGTTCATCAACAACCCTCTAGATCTCCAGAGTTTTCTAGCACCTTACCAAATCATACTATTGTCCACTCAATCACCCAAACCAGAAATATCATCCATGAGCTTGGAATTACTGCAAAATCTTTTTGATTGATCTACCTGTTCCTACTATTCTTCTCCCCCAACCCAAAATTTAAACTGTTAGCAGAGTGATCTCTCCAAATGTACATTTAATCACCCATTCCCGTGTCTGTGGCTAACAGTAGTGGGTTTAGAATAAGAGTACACATGGGGGTTCACCTATCACATAATTAGATATTTAAAAGTGGTAAATAAATGTAAAAAACTGTTACATAAAATCAATTACAGGGCCTCACATGGCGGCTCATGCCTGTAATGGTAGCACTCTGGGAGGGTGAGGAAGGAAGATTGCTTAAGGTCAGGAGTTCAAGACTAGCCTGAGCAAGAGTGAGACCCCATCTCTACTAAAAATAGAAAAATTAGCCAGGTGTCATAGTGTGCACCTGTAGTCTCTGCTACTCTGGAGGCCGAAGCAAGAGGATCACTTGAGACCCGGGGGGTTTGAGGTTGCTGTGAGCTAGGCTGATGCCATGGCACTCTAGCCTAGATTACAGAGTGAGATTTTGTCTCAAAAAAAAATCAATTATATTTTTGTACCTTAAAGTGTATACTTTCATAGCAATAAAGTCATAATGTATTGCAAAGCTATGTTTTATATAACTAATGTTTGGCAAACTATCAAAGATATCTGAATGAATTATTATTGCACATGTATAGATTTTATGATGTTGGGATGATAACTTTTGCATGAGTAATTCAATAATCAGCAATTATGGTATAATTTTTTCAATAAAATTTATGTTTTTTGACTTCGTTATAGCAAAATCACATATTATATTGTTATCATCAAAATTTTCTCATAATCTGTTTTCTATTGGCAATAATACCAAATTAGCAAATCTTCCTTGAATTTCTGTAGCTCTTAAATAGCTTTTTATGAATGGCAATGTGGAGGAACATTTCTTTGCTGGGCCATTAGCATTTGGAACTGTCAATAAAATTCTTAAATAAATATTTATATCAAAAGTAAACAGTGAATTTTATATATTATATTCAAACTTTGAAGTGGGATTACATGATAAATTATTATTATTGCAATAAATATTACAAATATTTTAATTTCATTATATAAGTCACTATTGATTATGTCATATTTTTGCCTTCCTTTAAAGCAATATCTAAACCATACCTAAGTAGTAACATAAACAATATCTAACTATTGTGTAAACTGCATCATTTTCTGAGTGCCTCCATACATTGAATTTAAATACAATAAGAACAGGTGGCACTACTGGAAAACAATAAAATGATTTCAAGTAGCTATTATATTTATAATATCTAAAGGGAAGGATTTAACAAGTTGAAAAAATTTGTCTTTTTCTCTTACCTAAATATTTCTGTATTTCAAATTCTGTCCATACTCCAAAGTAGTGTCTGTCTACAATATCAACAGTGGCACAATTCACAGTCCTCCCCTGGCTTCAGAGGCAGTTACCTTTTGTTTTGAGAATGTGTGGAAAATAATATATGAGCAGCATTTCTCTAGAGCCTGAGTGGGTTTATTCACAGGAGTGTAGGCTTAGGGTTCTAGGTCCTACTGTGTCAGCACTGAAAGTCAGATTATCTGTGACAGAAGTTAGGGTGATAAGCCTTTCTGATTTTCCTGGGACTGAGGGGCATTCCTAGGATGTAGGATTTTCAGCACCAAAACCAAGAACATCTCAGGCAACCAGGATTCTTCTACTAGAAAGTCCTTATGTCTTTTAATAAAATGTGTGTATGTGTTTGTGATATGCATGGCTCCAAATCAGAGATCCCTTTGGCCCATGTCTAAGAGTAGTACTATTTATGTCACCCAAAGGCTTAAACTACTGTGATCTTCCCTCAGTGACATTATGATAATATCCAAATGGCTAAGATATGTTTAATGTTTTAGGGCTGTTCTTGCTCCTCCCTGTCTCACTAGGGTTATCTGTCATGGCCCCTGCAATCAACAACTTTGCTGTGTATTCAATTCCCCATACTTTCCAACCCTGCAATGTACTTACACACCCCCATATAACCCGCACATGGTCTTGTGTTTTGGAAATGCTCTCGCCCCAATTCATCACCTGGGTCATTTCCCTTAATCTTGAAATCCCATTTCAAATATCCCCTCTTCCAGGAAACAATTTCTAATTCCCCCCTCATCTTAATACAATACAGCATAGTGTTTAAAAGCATGGATTCAAGAATTGGTCTGCTTGGATTCAGATCCTAGCCCTATCACTAAATAGGTATGTAACCCTGGGTGAATAATTTAGCCTCTCTGTGCCTCAATTTCCTTATTTGTAAAATAGAAATTAGAATATCACCTACTCAGGAGGCTGTTGTGAGGCAGAGAGGAACAATGGGAACAATGCTTAATATAGAAAATTTTAAATAAATGTTAGTTTATTATAATCCCACCTAGCCACTCTGCCTGACACATAGTGAATGATCAATATACGTTTTTGAATGCTTGGGAGAAGCTTCTGCTTTGTTAACAGAGTCACAAATCAAAATGGAACAGAGACTAGAGAATTGATCTCATTTTAAAATTTTACTTCAGATCTTCCAGTGATCAGGCCATTGGTGTCCAGATGACCGGAAATTCTAAATTAGGATTCTATAAATGATCAGATCCAATATTTCCACTTGGAATTTAAAGCACAACTTTAGAGAATTCAGAAACAGTTGTCAGATGAATAGATGGCTATCATTTAAAGGTTATGTCCTGTAAGTCAGGAACTCAGACCCCAATTTATGAGGATAAAGAGTCAGTCTTAGGGAGGAGGGCAGAGAAACAAAAGCAGAGTAAGTTGTCTACTGTTATGCCAGAAGCTATGCTAGGGTTGGATTTTGATCAGACCTCCAGACCTAAATGGGAACTGTACTACTTTCAGAAGAAGTTTGGGGTTGGTAGAACTATGACTTGAAGAACACGCATCTTGTCTTTCCTAACTGGTAGTCCTGTTTTCTAGACCTCACTTGCACAAAGATAGACAAACTGAGCAATGTGAGAGCACAACAGATGACTATGAGTTACTTGATTTGGGGAGTGAGAATTTGCCTTTGGCTGTTAGAATCCTGTTCTAACAGGTTTCTAGATGCCTTGGCCAACATTGTCTCTTCTATTGCATAGGACTAAGTACAAGGTGGGAGAACATTAGTGGACCTACATGTATGGAGCAGAGACTTTTAAGTAGCTGTGTTAGAACTTCAATTCAGGTCTGAATTTTGAATCTTGTGCTTTTACCATTTTAAAACATAACAGGCATCATCATTGAATGGAATAAATTTGTTTTCCATAGTAAAAATGGAGTAAATTGTGTTTCTTCTAAACCCTTTTCCAACAATTTTTATTATAAATTTGGTAACATGTTTTTACCAGCACAGAAAGGGAAGCTATTTCAGCATCAACACGTCAAAACAGAATGTAAACAGTTATTACATTTTAGCTTAATGAAATCCCTGTAATATAGGCAGGAAGCTATATACTGTTGCCTCCATGTTCCTTGTGTAGAAAGGAAAATGAAGCACATTGGGGTCAAGTAATTTGTCAAAGGTCACCTAGCAAGTTGGTGAGACTACCATTCTTCCAATATGCTTTCCACCAGACCATGTTAGACCTTAAAGGTCACAGATACACACTTGTTTCCAAGTCTGAATTGCATTTTGGAGCATGGAACCAGGTGACTAATGGAGAAACAGTGTTTGGATCCCATGTTGTTGAGCTTGGAAGAAACAGACCTATTTAAGCCAATGACTGAAACTGAGGGAATAACCTGATGGAAGACTTAATGTTCCAAAGCCAAGTGCTGCCTGGCTGTGTCAAGATACATGCAGTTTTACCTCAGCAGTAAAGAGGGAAACATCTGTTACAATGGAGCTACTCCAGTGAAAGGGCAATGAGAAAAAAAGGTTGATTATAACATTGACAATATCCACCTAATTTCATAAAAATGCGCTATTGCACAAAAACAATTTGCCAGGTTATAAAAGCTTCTGGACTAACCAAGTGGCATTGTTGGATACAAATCTTGCTTTCCACTTTGCATGGTAGAGGTAGATATTTAAATGTCAACAGATGAGTCCTCCAAGTTCCTTTCAGTTATGTGTGGTTTCTGGAAATGTTTAATTAGCTTTATTGACACCCCATCATCCAACCTGCAAAGGTTAGAACTCCAAATGTAGTAAACTTACAGGGGGGCATTGTATACAATTTTATATATATTTAAATATCTTTATGAGGAATGGTAATGGCTATACCTTTTATATTTTCACACCTTGATCCAGGTGCATTTTTGTAGTCTATTTGCTTGGTTCAGCGAGTAGATTTCTTTCAGTAGAACTCGTGTGTTGACTAACTCACGAATCCTAAATAATTGATCTATGTAAAGTGGTAGCATTCATGTGACTCCCTCATCTCTTTCCCTGTGCTTGATGTACTGTTCCTTGCCCATGCCTGCACCCCTGTTTGCCTCATGAACCCAGGATGGTAAACAAGCACTATGACTACACAATTTTTTTTAGATCAAAAGACCTGGTATTTATTATAGATAAATTTTCCTCAGGTTTATCTCTAAATATCAAAACACTGCTCCAATCAAAATCTATGCTGTTTTCTTGAACCGATTGAGAAGATGAGTTTATAACACAAAAATGCAAAGAAACTAGAAGAAACCAAACAACTTTGAAAAACAAAATGCAAAGTTGGAAGACTTACATTACTTGACTTTATTTATTTTATTTTTTATTACAGAATATTATGGGGGTACAAACACTTTGGTTACATATAATGCCTTTGCTTTGCCCAAGCCAGAGCTACAAGCATGCCCTTCCCCGATACAGTGTGTTCTGTATCCATTAGTTGTTAGTCTACCCACCCCTACCACCCGCCTCCCACCTAACCAGCACCCAGTGAATATTACTACCTCATGAGCACCTAAGTGTTGATCAGTTAGTACCAATTTGATGGCAAATACACGTGGTTCCTATTCTTCCATTCTTGTGATGCCTCACTTCAGAGGATGGGCTCCAGCTCTATCCAGAATAATAGAAGAGGTGCACAAATTTAATATGTGTGCTTTGCTACATTCCTTCCCACAACATGATATTTTATACAGTCAGGGGCCCTGGTCTGTCTGTATCCCAGCATCAGAGTTGGGCACAGGTGCTCCAGGAAAGGTTAAAGTGAATCCCAAGCTTCTTCTGAGTTAGATCTTCATGGTTACTTGTCATTAATAAGTTTGAAATAAAGTTCTACAACATCTCAGTCTTCAAAAAAACGTTTATTTGCTCACTAAGTAAATAAAATGGATTCCAAACACAAACAGAAATTTATTCTGTCATAAATTTATTCTGTCATCATATTATTATCTACTTCCATTTTCATAGAAGATTGAGAGCTCATTTAGGGACTCATTTGTATTTAAGGTCTAACTTGGTAAATTATCCTGTTTATCTCAAGTCAACTATGAAGATCCATTAAAATGGATCATGTGTGTATATGGGAAGGAAATAATATTAGGTGAAAATATTTTCATTAATTCTGTAATCCATACTGACATATTTAGATGGGTCATTAAGGATGCAAATATTTGCACAAACAGGCACATAAGAAAATGCATATACACAGGGTAAGGAGAGATGCTATCCAGGGTTACTTGGACACTGAATCTAGTTTTGATTCCCCCTTCTCACCAATAAGGGTAAAACCTTTGTGATGCTGCACCTGTTCCAAACCCTAAAAGAGCTCAAAATAAAGAACTTCCTAAACAGAAGCACATAATTTATACTGTGCATCCTTTCAAAATAGTGGTGCAAGCTCATGTGTATCAAAGAACTGTACAGTGGCAAGTACTGAACTTCTTGGATACAGTGAGACCTTGCTCTCTGACACTGAATAGCAATGGGGGTCCCCAGTAAGTACTTGAGGGGCCCAGGGGAAGCTGCCTAGATTTTAATCACATTCCATAATTTTAGCTCAATAAATTTTATCCTACCTGATATGCTCCAGATCAGTTTTCTTCTGAAATTCATGGGTCAACAATTGCAGGTAAATGGCTAATAACAGTAAATGAGATAGCCCAACAGAATCTCTCTCACCAAATACTTAGCACAATCAAGTTTTTCCCACCATCTGGCATACTGTAAAATGCCTGTGTTTCCAGTTATCTGTTGGCTAAGCATTAAAAATAAAATCGCGTTACTTTTCCTCATATTTGTTACCTATGTTTTGTCAATCAATTAATACTACCAACAAACACAACCCTCCCTCATAAAAAAAAACCCCATCAGTTTTAGATCATCAGTAAGATATATAATTTTGGTATAAACTTAATGTAAATGAAGAGAATTTGTGCTTAACTTAGCTGCTTATTTATATATTAAAGGCAGGCATATCACAATAGAAACTAAAATTTCTATAGATTGATTTACCTTGTAAGACATTTTTATTCCCATCAAAACTATGGAATTGCTTTTACTATCACCACTTTACAGATGAAAGAACCAAAGAGCAGTTAACTGATTTTCTGTAAATCAGCAGCTATTGAAAGTGATTAATGTGGGACTTGTGCTCAGCCACACTGGTGCCATATGCCACATGCTTCCCACTGAACCTACACTTATTGATTCTTGCATCTCTGCTCTCAGCTACACAAGGTGTGTTCGTAATATGTGTTACTGGTGAAATAATTTCTACCAGGAGATAGAGACACCCAAAATAATAGTTTAAAAAATTGGAATTTATTTGTCTCTTACCTAAAAGTCCCAGCTGGTATGAAAGCTCTGCTCCACAAAGCCATCAGCGGTCTACATTTTCATTTTGTTATTTTACCATTCTTCCACTCTTGAGTGCTGCTCTTAACTGGATGTCCAAAATGGATTGCCAAAATGTCTGCATTCCAGCTAGTGTGGAGAAGAAGGACACATGGGAAGACACGCTCCTTCCCTTTAATGTCACTACATGGAAATTTCACACATTAGTTCTGCTCATATCCCACTGGCTGCAACTCAGTTACATGGCCACACCTGACTGCAAAACAGACCTGGAAATATGGCCTTCCTTCTCGGGGCCATATGCCATGGTCAGTGACAAGTTAATCAAAAAGAAATAAGAATAGATGCAGTTGCTGCCATATAATGGTGGATAATTTTAGATTCTTTGAATACTGCCTTAAGAGTCCCCATGTGTGTGTTTAATACTTTGTCCAATAAAAAGTCTTAAAACAAAGAGAGAAAGAAATGAGACTTGCAAACTTGTTCAAAGATTAAGTTATTTTAAGCAACAATTTCTACCAAGCTATTTTTAGTTCCTTGGAGTTTAATTTAGCAGATTGTCACCTGTATATTACATGTGATTAATGAATGGAGGGTTATTCACAACATCTATTTTCACCTTTTATATAGTGTCTAATTGAAACTCATTTTTTAAAAATTGAAAATTTAAACAAGTAATTTTAGTTCTACTAAAAGCGTTGATGTGAAAAGACCATGAGTGATACTGACCATTTTGGAGTCCGCTAGTGTGGTGTTAAACTGGTGTCAGAAAAAGTAGCGAAGTGAAGATGGTTGTTTGCTTATTAGATTTGAAAATCTAAATGGGTTATACTCTTGGAATATCTCTCAACCATCAGGAAATATTTATGGTTGGAAAGGAATGCCTTGCCAATGGGCCATAACCAGGTTAACTGGACATGCATTCTTTCTGGATTCCTGCATTTTTCTTTTCAATGAAAATACAAAGAGGCAGGATAGCATCTTGAGGCCAAAATGTAAGGCATTTTGCATTCCTCCATTTAAAATTTGTCTTCACATGAGATTAGTTAGAAAACAGATTGAATTTTTAGGTAATATATTCTTCTGAACGACACTTTTCTATTTTCCATTTATGGCACAAGTCAGCCTTCTGTGCAGGTGTGTTTTTCTATTGGTGTCAGTCCAATACCTTCCTCTTAAGCATCACTTCAACACTAAACTAGAGGAATTTTCTGACATGGGCCCTGGGCAGGGGTCTGAGTGGGCAAGTTTCTTTGAGCTTACTATTGATGTTAAGATTTTTTTCCAAGAACAGTTGCCATAGAATTATATTAAGATTTAAACCAAGCTTCTTTTCTAGCTTTTCCCTCTTACAGATTCTCACAATTGAATCAGAATGCATACATATTTAAATTTTATCGAATTATTTTTACTCTTTCCCAATGCATCTGGCTTAATTATTTATGGTGAGCTAATATTGGGTATAATTAGCACATAGATTGAAAATTATAGAGTGGATGCAGGCATTATTTCATCTATAAACTGGGCTTTGAATTTAGGAGATATTATTGAAATGTTTCAATATAAGTGCATTTTAGGCCAAATGTCCCTTTATAAGTTCATTAAATTTATAGAATAAACAAGTCTAGAGAGAAGGGATAACTTGTCTTGTCCTAATCTCTAGTTGAATGGAATAGGGAAAGGATGACGAGGAAAACAAAACTGTAAGAGTTCCAGGTTTCTATTTTCTTGGAATTAGGGTGTTTCCAGAATTGCCTCGTTGTATTTTTAGCCACTGTGAGAATGTCTATATTATTGAACACACCGATGTTTAAATGTAAACAAAAAACTATATTTTAAAGCCACTCTTTCCCCTCTAGTCTATTCTCAATGCAGCTGCAGAGGATCTGTTTAAAACTTAAGTCATGCTATTCATCTGCTGAGAACTCTGCCACAGCTCTCCATTTCCCTCGGATAATAAGCAACATCCTAACAATGGCCTAAGAGCCCCTTCTTCCTCTTCCCCTACATACACCGCACCCCCTCAGTCTCATCTATTCTCTTCCTCTTCAATGACTCAACTGCAGCCACATTCACCACCAAGCTATTACTCGAACACACCAGGCACTTGTCCATGTTTAGGTCCTTGTTTTAGCTCTCCCTGGCTTAAAAAAACTTTCCCCCCAGATATATCTGCTTATCTGACTGTTCACCCCCTTCAGGTTTTTGGTCAACTCTCACCTTCACAGGTGGCCTTCCCTGACCACCTATTTAATTTACTCCTCACCTAGACTCCTAAAAGCCTCCTATCTTGCCTTTTTTTAAAAAAATAGCATTTGCCATTTACTAAAATGCTCTAAAATTTACCTGTTATTATGTTCATTGTTTATTGTTTGTTTCTATTCTGCAATGTAAGCTCCATACAGATGAGGATCTGTCCATCAAAGAGGCCTTAAATGGTGCCTGACACATTGTGGGTGTTGAATATGAATGAGCTGAATGAATGAACATGACCAATCTCCCACTCTTAAAAACCTTGCTCATTTTTTCTCTCCCTTTTTTTTCTTTCTGTTTGTCTCTTTCTATTTCAAACACACATATACTCACATACATCCTAATTCAAAAACATAATAACTCATTCATTCAATATTCCAGGCCCTGATTAAATGGATATATGGCTAGAAGTAGCAAATGGACATTTAGCTCTTCATGGCTTCTGGTGATTAAAGAGTCTACTGAAGAAATAAATAAAGACCACCCAAAGAAGAAGAAGCGAAAGCTACATATTCAGAGCTTTCTATAGCAAAGGCGTCAGTCACCATCACTTGCATTTTAGCAAAGACTGAAAGGCAGACAGAGGAGTGAGGAAGCTTCATAGCAAATAAAAGGGCAGGCTTCAGGCATGCCCTCATTAAAGACTGTTGGCAAAGAGAAGCTGTAGGTGGGCTAACTAGAAGTGGGCCATCTATATTATTTGTTAGGGTTACATATTTGGCTTTCTCTGGTTGGGCATAAGTTAGAAGCAGGGGCAAAAATTGGGAAAGCTCTCAGTTATTAAATAATTTCTGGACATTTTGATCCAATTGTTACTGTTTGACTTCTTGGATTGTTGCTAGAGATAGTTGTCTGACATCCTACAAGTTTGGCTTATAGATAGGCTGGCTTCCTGGGCTGGTTAATGTACATAACAGGTTGATTTTGTAGGCTAGTGACTGCAGTTGGGGATGACAGTTCTATTTTATATGTTTTCTGGCTGTTGTCCATTTGTATATTTAATCTCTCACTATGTACGAAACAACACACAACATCTTTTAAAAGATGGATAAAGCAACATATCTATACACCTATTAATAAAGTTAAGTTAATGCTCTCTAAATAATTTTTTCAAACAATTATCATCACATCTACAAATCCCCTTGACTTCTAGAATCTCAGTGAATTACTTATAGGCTGAAAATTTAAAAAGAAAACAAAAACCTCAATGCAGTCCTCTCTAGGCCCCGTTGAGATCCTTCTCATTTGATTGCAAAAATTGGGGAGGGTAAATCACTCAGATGTATTTGGGGATGATCTTCATTGATCATATCAGGCACATGGCTAAGATCAGTATTCATTGGCTTCTGCCATCCATTCTAATTTGCTCCAATCTGGCTTCCACATGGCCACTATCAATTCACATAAAATCTAGAGTGAAGGCAGATCTTACTGAAACACTGCCTTTGTTCAGTAACTTCACTGGCTTCTTATTGCTCTGAAGGTAAAGCAAAAAACTGTTAGCATGGTCAACAAGACCCTTGGTGGCTTGGCCTTCCCCATATCTTCAGCTTCCCCTCCTCACCAAACCCTTGTTTTGTGATCTAGTCATTTTGGTAACAGCCCCGTGGACGGGCTATGTTCCCTCTTACCACAGATCATTTCCCTGCACTTTCTCTCTGCCAAAGGCTTTTTCCCCATCTCACCCCTGCCACCGTTTTAGTTACTTAACTTAGGCTCATGTTTTAGATGTCAGCTCAGGCTTCAAATCTTTTGCTAGCTTTATATCTCCCTGTTTATCACCATGTGCATTTCAGTCCTAACACTTATCGGTTGATATTAAGAATCAAACAAATAAATGTTATGTCTGACTTCTCCACCAGACTGAAGCTTTGGGAAGAAGGGAACCATTTTATTTTCAACACTATTTTGACTTCAGTGCCTAGCGCAGTGCCTGACATATAATAAATACTCAATAAATGCTGACTGAAGAAATCAATGAATGAGTGTTAAAAATACACAAATGAGTAAAATAGGGTCAGTGTTGTGAAGCAGTTCACAGTCCAGACAGGAGTTAAAATAAATCAGATAAAAATATTACATAATAATCTACAAAGTGCTATGAAATGATCATAGAGGAAGGAACAACAAACTGAAAGAATTTAGACCATCTTCTCAAAGAAGGTGTTTCTTAACTGGGGTTTAAAAAATAATTTTTTCAGTTGTTGAGAAAGAAGTGAAAATAAATGACACACTCTTATCTATGATCCCTTTAACATAGATCATATATATGAAATATTCATTTGTAATTTTTGGATCAGCAACTATTCTTGGTTCTCCATAATAGTGTTCCTCTGTTCATTGAGCATGATGATTTATGGTTGAGTCATAAACTATATAAAATATTTTGAAAAGAAATAATGACATTTCTTTTAAAAAGGATTAAGCAGTTATTTCTTTTACTATTCTTAGTGTAAATTAAAAAGGGGAAAAGGGAAAAAAAATCTTTCCATAATGCTAATAAATCAAGTTATTCAAAGCTATTCTTTGATGGATAGAGAAATATTGAACTAGGCAAAGTGAGATCCGAAAACTCAGAAAGTTTGGTTATGAGACAGGGCTTTATTCGGAGGTTTTTCTTAACAGCACCCAGTTACTTTTGCTGTTCTCAGTTCAAGAGGAAAAAATAACACTCTAAAAGTCACTGCTGAAAATATAAACTTTCCTTATTTCCAAAATATTTTCTCTTTGAAGAACTGTATATTTGAAAGCCAATAGGCTCATGCTCTTAAACTGTCTTGCCTTCTCCAATGGTAGCTTTTGTGACAAAGATTCACTGCCCTTACCTGTTACATATTATGGTGAATATGTCCAAAGCTTTTAGGAATCCAGACATTTTAGGCAACTCTGCCCACAAATATAAGCCTGTATCTAACACATGGCATATCCTTTTATATTGTATA
This sequence comes from Mirza zaza, assembly GCA_008750895.1. Classification (NCBI taxonomy): domain Eukaryota; kingdom Metazoa; phylum Chordata; class Mammalia; order Primates; family Cheirogaleidae; genus Mirza; species Mirza zaza. The sequence continues at coordinate 13,671 of VSMD01087771.1, forward strand.
AGCATTTAAAAGAAGTACATTTCCTGATCTACATATTTGATTCTGAGGAAAAACAACAAAAAATACCTTAACATCACAATGATGATCTATTTTTATTTACTGTATATTAAAGGACACTTGAAGAGAAATATGATTTAATGAGTTCCTTTAAAAATCTTTATTTCAACACAAATTATATAATATGTTCATAATCACATCTGAATATTTAGCAATTTTCCTAGTAGTTCTATCTGATTAAATTTCGGCTGGGTCTGCCACACAGAGTAGTATTTGCAACCTAACTGAAAAAATTGGTGCAGATATTGAAGCACGGTTAGACTGAACAGAACTGACATTTGAAGGCCTTTCATAATTTTATATCTCTAACATTATTGTCATGGAAATGGGAGAAGGAATGATGACAATGCTTTTAGCAACAGAGCCCAGCAGTGCTCTATCTGATGTGCTAATCAAGAGCTGATACATTGAAAATCTTAAGCCCCGTGGGTTTGTGCTTCTTTTTTCCTTTAATGTCTAGTCAAATATTAACCTTAGCCGGCTTTTGAGGTGCTGATAAATGTCACTCGATTTGTAGGGAGAAAAAAACTGACAAAAACCGCTTCCCATTTAATTTCAATATAAATAAGTTTTGACTAGGCTGTATTTTGAACAAAAGACAATATGGTGCAAAAGCTTTCTATAGGGACACATTTTTGAATGGAAGATTAACGCCCTTGGTCTTGCTTTTTAGCTCTGTCTCGGAGCCAATCTAGGAGATTGTGTGTGTACTCTCTCATTCCCTATGAAAACAATCTATTGATATATCGATATAACAATATATCTATTAATATACCGTAAGGAAGATATATCTGTATCTAAATCCAAATCTATCTAGCAAGTGTTTTAATTGTTGCATTCATTTCTATTGTACCAATTGTTGATTGGGTATTCAGTGAAACTAAGTAGAAGGAGGAATTTTTACATTTCCCCATAGTTTGTATTATTAACTTGTGGAAAGGTTATTTTAAAAACAGAGTTACTTATCCAAACAAGTGCCACTCTTCGTGTTTAATTGCTATGACTTATGTGTATTTGCTGAGTATTTGACCTATTTTTTTATTTTTATTTTTTTTTAAGAACTCATAGAACACACATGCAGCTGGTTGACTTAACTTGACTTCCTGCCCAGGTCCGTGGTCAAACCTCTCTTACAATTCTCCATGGATATTAGATGTCACCATAGGGCAATCTACTGCAATTATCCCCAGCATGCCAATTCCTAAATTAGTATAAAGTCATTGCAGTACTCTTTTTTGTTTTCTTGATTAATAACCATCGGCAATAGTCTCCTTGTTAATTTCTCATTCTTTCTTTTCCTCTTTTATGTTATAGAGTGCCAACTACGAAGTAAGAGGCAGAATCAAACTACTGGAGGATAATGGTCTCTTACTTAGAAATGTAGTTATCCTTTGTCACAGGCGCTTAGAATTAAAAAAAAATGTATTAGTCTATTACCATCCAAGAATGATGGGAATGATCAGGAAGACAAGGGAAACTATTTCCTTAGCCGTGCTGATATGCTTTTTGTGATTCCTTAAAACATCTTAAGAAATTATTTATTTCAGAAAATTTAGGGAGTACAGTGTTTTTTGTTACATGGATGAATTATGTATGTCATGTGGAAATCAGGGCTTTCAGCGTACTTGTTATCAGAAGTGTTCATTGTACCCAATAGGTAAGTTTTTATCCCTTACCTCCCCCTTCTTGGTTTCCAATGTCCTTTATATCTCTTTGGGCCCATCTGTGTCCATCGTTTAGCTCCCACTTATTAGTGAGAACATGTGGTGTTTGTTTGCTTTTCCATTTCTGAGGTATTTCTCTTAGGATAATGATCTCCAGTTCCATCCAAGTTGCTGCAAAAGATATTATTTCATTCCTTTTTATGGCTGAGTAGCATTCCATGCTATATATATGTATATGTGTATGTATGTGTATATATACATATATATATCACAATATAAACCACATTTTCTTTATCCATTCATGAATTGATGAGCACTTTAGGTTGATTCCATACCTTTGCAATTGTGAATTGTGCTGTGATAAAACATTTTTTGTTGGGTAAATATTAAAGTACACATTCTAGTATTCTTTAAATTTAATTTTAAAGCAAGATAAATGTCCACATAGTTAAAAATACAGTAACTTTAAAAGGCTTATTATGAAGAATAGGAGTCCCTGTCTCCCTGCTCCCTCTAATTACCTCTCTCCAGATGACTGTGCCTCTTTCAGAGGTGGCATTTATATAGCTGGACCTCAATAATGTACCTATACTCTTACTCCATGATTTTTTTTCTATTTCTATTTTTTAATATCTTTCTATTTTCTGTTTTTTCTACTTTGTTTAAAATAGAAAATGATGAAAGAAAAGGATTTAACTCATTCACATTTCTTCCTCCACTACATCTCATCTCTACATTACTATTCTTATTATAATTGTCTTTGAATCAGAATCCACAGCTGAGCCATATTTATTTACTCTGTATTATAGCCTTCCTGTACAAAATTCTGTTGTCCATGGAAATAATAAATGCATCTGTTTATTTCTTTATTTTCTCAATTTTATGTTATTGTCACTATTTCATCCCCAAATTTTCTAATGTTAAGTGCAAAACTATGCTTGACACATTCAAACATATCTTTTCTTTTCTTTCTTTTTTTTTTAAATGTGGTTCAGGGATTTTTTAACAGCTCTCCTGAGATATTATTCCCATACCATAACTTTCACCCTTTTAAAGTGTATAAGTCAATGGCTTTTAGAATATCTACACATATGTGTGTCCATCATCATAATTTATTTTAGAATATTTTCATCTTCCCCCAAAACTCAGCACCCCTTCCTCTGGCCATAGGGAACTGATAATCTATTTTCTGCCTATTCTGGACCTTTCATATATATAGAATAATACAAGATGTGGTCCTTTGTGACTGGCTTCTTGTAAGGTTAGTAACATCTCTACTTTTATTTCTGATGCTAATTTGTCTTCTCCTTGTTTTAAAATTGTATGCATTTATGAGGCACGTTGTGATATTTTGACATATGTATACACTGGGGAATGATTAAATCAAACTAATTAACATAACCATCACCTCATCTCATCTTTTTGAAGGTAAGAACATTTAAAATCTGCTATTTCAGCAATTTTGAAATACATAATGCATTATACATAATATATAGTCACTATGATGAGCAATAGATTACTAATTTTTTTCCTTCCTGTCTAACTGAAACTTTGTACCCTTTAACGAACATCTTCCCTATCCCTAGTCACCCTCCGTCCAACTTCTGGCAACCACCATTCTACTCTACTTTTAGAAATTCAACTTTTTTAGATTCCACATGTAAGTGAGATTATGCAATATTAGTCATTCTGTGCTGGGCTCATTTCACTTTGCGTAATGTCCTCCAGGTTCATCTATGTTGTTGAAAATGATAAAATTTCCTTGATTTTATCTAGTTACAGTTTATTAATTTTTTTACCTTTGCAAAGACACTAACTTTTGGTTTCATGAATCCTATTGTGTTTCTAGTCTCTACTTCATTTATCTCAGCTCTAATCTTTTTTTTCCCCCCCTGAGGTTGTCTTTTTTTAATTTCAGCATATTATGGGGCTACAAATTTTAAGGTTACGTATAATACCCTTAAGGGTATTATACGTAATATAAGGCAAGGAGGGTATAATACCCTCCTCTTGCCTCTCAAGTCAGAGCTTCAAGCGTGAGCATCCCCCAGACAGTGCACATCTCACTCATTATGTATGTATATACCCGTCCCCTCCTCCCTCTTGCCCAATACCCAATAAATGTAATTCCTATGTGTCCAGTTAGGTGCTGATCAGTTAAAACCAATTTGCTAGTGAGTATATGTGATACTTGTTTTTCCATTCTTGGGATACTTTACTTAGTAGTATGGGTTCCAGCTCTATCCAGGAAAATACAATAGGTGCTATATCACCACTGTTTCTTAGAGCTGAATAGTATTCCATGGTATACATATACCACATTTTATTAATCCACTCATGTATTGATGGGCACTTGGGTTGTTTCCACAGCTTTGCAATTGTAAATTGTGCTGCTATAAACATTCAAGTGCAAGCGTCTTTATTGTTGATTGTCCTTTGTTCTTTTGGGTAGATGCCCAGTAGTGGGATTGCTGTATCAAATGGTAGATCTACTTGTATCACTTTTAGGGTATCTCCAAATTGCTTTCCACAGAGGTTGAACTAGTTTGCAGTCCCACCAGCAGTGCGGGAGTGTTCCTATCTCTCCATATCCATGCCAACATTTATTGCTTGGGGACTTTTTGATAAAGGCTATTCTTACTGGAGATAAGTGATATCTCATGGTGGTTTTGATTTGCATTTCCCTGATGATTAGAGATGTTGAGCATTTTTTCATATGTTTGTTGGCAATTATTCTGTCTTCTTTTGAAAAGTTTCTGTTCATGTCCTTTGCCCACTTTTTGATAGGGTTGTTTGATTTTTTCTTGCTGATTTTCCTGAGTTCTAAGTAGAGTCTAGTTATCAGCCCCTTATCAGATGTGTAGGATGCGAAAATTTTCTCCCATTCTGTAGATTGTCTGTTTGCTCTCATGACTGTTTCTTTGGCTGTGCAGAAGCTTTTTAGTTTGATCATGTCCCATTTATTTATTTTTGTTGCTGCTATGATTGCCTTTGGGGTTTTCTTCATAAATTCTTTGCTAAGCCATTGTCTAGGAGAGTGTTTCCAACATTTTCTTCTAGAATTCTAATAGTTTCATACCTTAGGTTTAAGTCTGTTACTCAGCGTGAGTTGATTTTTGTGAGAGGTGAAAGGTGTATATCCTGCTTCAGCCTTCTACATGTGGCTATCCAGTTTTCCAAGCACCATTAATTGAATAAGGATTCTTTTCCCCAGTGAATGTTTTTGTCTGCTTTGTCAAAGATTAGATGGCTATATGAGGATGGTTTTATATCAGGGTTCTCAGTTCTGTTCCACTGGTCAATGTCCCTGTTTTTGTGCCTTAGATGGCTATATGAAGATGGTTTTATATCAGGGTTCTCAGTTCTGTTCCACTGGTCAATGTCCCTGTTTTTGTGCCTATACCAAGCTGATTTAATTACTATAGCTTTGTAGTATAGTTTGATATCTGGTATATGGATACCTCCCATTTTGTTTTTATTGCCTAGAATTGCTTTTGATATATGGGATCTTCTCTGGTTCCAAACAAAGGGTAAAATTATTTTTTCTATATCTGTGAAAAGTGGTGTTGGGATTTTAATAGGGATTTCATTGAATCTATAGATCAGCGCTATGTTGAATAGAAGTAGAGTCAGTGGGCAACCATGCCTGGTTCCAGTTCTAAGTGGGAATGCTTTCAATTTTTCCCCATTCAGTATGATGTTGGCTGTGGGTCTGTCATATATGGTTTGTATCATTTTTAGGTATGTTCCTTTTATTAAGTGTTCTCATCATAAAAGGATGTTGAATTTTGTCAAATGCTTTTTCTGCATCTATTGAAAGGATCATATGGTCTTTGGTTTTGCTTCTGTTTATGTGGTGAATTACATTTATAGATTTGTATATGTTGAACCAGTCCTACATCCCTGGCATAAAGCCAACTTGTTCGTGTTGGGTTATGTTGATAAGCATTATCTTGATAAGCATTTGGATTCGTCAGCTCTAATCTTTATTATTTCCTTCCTTCTTCTAGCTTTAATTTTACCTTGCTCTTCTTTTTCTAGTTCTTAAAGATTAAGTTAGGTTATTATTTGTGATCATTGCTCTTTTCTTAATGTAAGCATTTTCAGCCATATACTAATCTCTGAGGACCCCTTTTGCTAAATCCCAAAAGTTTCATTATATTGTGTTTTTGTTTTTATTCATCTTTAAATATATTTTAATTTACCTTGTGATTTCTTTTTTGACCCATTGGCTTTTAAATAGGGTGTTTGTTATAAAATAGTGTGTTAATTTAATTTGCAAATATTCATTGGTTTTTCATTTTTTTCTGTTGCTAATTCCTAATTTCATTCCATTGTGCTTGAAAACTATTCTTTGTGTGATTCTAATCTTTTAAAATTTATTGAGACTTGTTTTGCAGCCTGAAATTCAATCTATCCTATAGATTCTTCCATGTACACTGAAGAAGAATGGGTATTTTGTCGATAGGCAGAATGTTTTGTGTATGTCTGTTAAATGTAATTGGTGCATAATGTTGTTCAAGTCCTCTATCTCCTTTTTTATCTCATTCTAGTTGTTTCTTCCATTATTGAAAGTACAGTATTGAAATCTCCAACGCTTCTTTAAAAAATGTCTACTTCTTCTTTCAATTGTCAAGATTAGTGCCACATATTTTGGGACTCTGTTTTTAAGTGCATATATATATTTAATTATTATATCTTCTTGATAGTTTGATCCTTTTCTCAATATATAGTGTCCTTTGTGTAACATTTTTTTACTCAAAGTGTATTTGGTCTGATAGTCATCCAAGCTCTCTTTTGGTTACTAATGTCCCTGTCCCAAGTCATTCCAGTGAATGTTACCATGTGTTCTTAGCCCTCTATTTCAGCTGGTTAATTAGCTAGTCCCTAACAGTGATATGAGTAACCAGCATCTCTAATTGTCTTAACTTGATCTTAAGATTTGAGATCAACATTATATCTTCAGGATAATGTATAACAGTACCTTTCAATTGAATCTAACAAAGCCTTTCTCAACAGGCTGTGGCAATAAGCAAGAAGCATTTACGTATCCCTGCGGAAGCTCAATAAAACTGTATTGGATTCTGAGTCCTACATAAATGCACATTGACTTTGACTTTCTTCCATAATGGAAGTAAAAAAGATGTCATTAGATAAATTAGTTATAGAATACCAATCCTCCTTAGCTTGTTGCAGGCTTGAATTGTTATTACCCTGTTAGGTAATGTTAATCATCTTATTGAGTCCTCAGCAGTCTACAGTTAACCTCCAGGATTCACGAACTTCTCTCATAGACCATATCAGATTATTAACAAAAGTATTTTGTGAGTGCTAATGTACTTGTGTCTAATATATCCTTACTCAAATCAGAAATTTATTGATGATTCCTCAGGTTTGCTATGTTTTTTTAAATTAACCACTTGAGTGGGTAAGGTCATTCTAAAGATTTCCATCTACCAGGCCCAATTAAAACAGGATAAAGAACAGATTTTTACAGTATGTTTTTCCTCTAATTATTCAAGTAAAGAAAGTTTCCTGCAGTCTCCCCTCACCCCCAACATTCAAGACATCACAAACATTCCAACAGCACATTCTGGTAGGGTTGATGCAATAACCATAAATAACTTTTGTTCATAAATTTCTACTTTGAGCAGTATTTTCCATTTCAAATCACTAAACATTCTCCACAACCCCATAACATTATTACATAGCCTTTTCAATTTTATTAGCAGATTTAGGTATAAAAATACTATGAACCAGAGTAGAACAATTCTAATAAAATTTCTTTGTCACACTCATGACCATGACGCATCACTCAATGTCAGTGCAGATGGCCTCAGATACCCTGCTGGGAGAACACCCCCTCCACCAGGTGATCAACCTGACATATATATATTTTTAAACTCACATTAACACTGGTTCTGAAGAACTTTTTTTGTGTGTCATCATAAGATTTATTTTTTTGAGACAGAGTCTCACTCTGTCACCCTGGGTGGACTGCAGAGGCGTCATTGTAGCTCACGGCAACCTCAAACTCCTGGGCTCAAGCGATCCTCCCGACTCAGCCTCCAAAATATCTGGGAACACAGGTGCAAGCCACGACGCCTGGCTAATTTTTCTATTTTCAGTAGAGATGAGTGTCTCACTCTTACTCAGGTTGTTCTCCAACCACTGAGCTCCAGTATGTCGGCCTCCCTGAGTGCTAGGATTACAGGCATGAGCCACTGAGCCCAGCCCAAGATTTAGAAAAAATCTTCACAGCTAAGATAAATTGAACAAATCTGCCTTGTTCCTTTTACAGATTTAAGAGCTGGTGGAGCAACTGGACCATGGATTCTTTATAGCAATCTGTTCAAATTTTAGTTTACTCATTCTATCACCTCCTTTTTCATGACATTTTTAATTAGCATCTGAACAATCCCACCTTGTGTAATTGTCCATAGGATTTTTCATCCCTTTTATTCTTAATATTCCTTTTCTTCCCAATATTTCTAATTTTTTTCCCATCATCCAACATACTGGGGGAGTTGAGCCATAGGGCTGTGACAGCCTTTCTTATGGGTTTTTACCTTCCCACCTGCAGTCACAAAAAAAATCCCCAAATTTGGAACCCCATTTATCATATCAATCATTTTTTGGGTAAAAAGTCTAAACTTGGAACAAACTTTATCATTATATAATAAATCTAAGGTGGCTACATTTTCAACATTTGAGCACCCTCAGGAGTAATTAATAGATCTCATAAGGGTAGAGTTGCACTGTTCCCCGAATCAAGGTATTTTTACTGTGCTCTGCCTTCACCCCATTCAGCAGATTAGGGTGTCCACATTTCTGCAAAAGCTGCCCTATCTGAACCCTTCGAATGTTCCAAGGTTCCAGGTTTCAGATATCTCTTGATCTTCGCCCCACCCCACCCCCTACTCCCAAATCCTGCATAATCTTTTCGGTGGTTATTGGTTAGGCAGGGTAACATTCTGATCAAAAGAAATATCTGCACTACACCCTGCTTTTATCATGTCCCTTCCCATTACAGACAAAATCAATGGTGGTAAGTTGGCAGACCAGAAGCCTCATGCTTTTTCTTAGTTACTCTCATTTTTTGCCAAAGCAGCCCAAAGCAGCCAAGGCACAGAATTCTTGGCTGACTTCCCTTCTGTCTGAGTTTCCTTTTTAATCCATTTAGCTATTTCTCTTAGCTCCAGATCTGCCCACCTTCAAGTTGATGTGTTTTCCTGTTGTCAATGGTCACGGCACCATTCAAATGTGTGCTAGCCTGGGCATCAAAGATTCTTCATGCCCCATTTCCTCATGTTCCTTTCTCCCAAGCAAAACCTTATCCATTATTTAATTATAGAGCCCAGGGCCACTTCAAATATCCTGCTTAGAATACCAATTGTGGCAATTACACAGGGTCAGACAATTGAAAATACTCCTGAGACTCCACAGGGTATGTTCCTATAAGCCTTTAATAAAGGAAAAGGATATAATGCAGCAGGAGATATGAAACACAGACAATAGAAAGGATAGAGATTTCCAGGCACAGCTTCCAGACTCTTCTTAGTCACACAGAAGGTGCATAGTCTGTGGATTGTGAACCACCAAGTTACATGTGAGAGATTGTGATTCAGCAGATCCAAGATGAAAGTTTACTGGATGGATCTTTTATAAAACATCAGTCATGGAGCTAAAAGGAGGCTGAGCAATCAGGTGAAATAAATGCAAAGCATTAATCTATGCATTTTCAATAAACAGAGTAGTCAAACTGGTACAAGATACCTCCAGGTGAGTTTTTAACTTTAAGCAACACATTAGAAATCATTGGCTTGTGTGTTTAATTCCCATCTTGGCTAGGGATCAGAATGATAGCATTCCTGGAGACAAGAATAGACTAAGCAGCACAAGTTAACGCTACCATTAGACAATGGTTTAAAAAAAAAAAAGTAATAAAAGCAGCAGAAAAGGACAAGACAATAAAAACAAAGGCATATTTGAAAACAACTCAATACAATTTCTAGAATGATAATTCAAGTCTTTGTAATTAAAAACTATAGATTAGGAATTACTGGAAAAAATAGAGAAATGGAAAATAAAGATAAGAAAGACACTCAGAAATCACAGAAATATAAAGAGGAGAAAAATAGGAAATGAAGTTAAAAGTCACAGAAGATTGAGAACTTGGAATATATTTTCTTAGAAGCAATAAAAGGTATAATAAAAAAAATAATGTAAAGGAAATATTGGAAATGATATTTCCACAATAGGTTAAAGGTATATATCATAATATTCAATAAGTAAAATGAGTTTAAGCAAGATAAATAAAAAATAATCTGGCATTAACAAGGAATTTGCAAAAACTTAACAAGGAATTTGCACAAAAAAAAGGAAAAAAAATGTTAAAGCCTAACTTGAAGAAGAGAGACTACTTAAAAAAAAATAGTAACAGGTAAAGCAATGGAATACTACATAAAATATATTATTATATATAAATGCATATGTAAAATTATATATTTTAAAATTATATAATTATCAATTTAGAATTATATGTAATTCTAAATTATTATTAACAGTGAGGAGAAAAATCAAGATGTTTTCAGATGAACTGAGGCCTAGAGAGTTTATATACAACAAAGTCCTTTAAGAAACTAATACTACATGATAAACTTCACAAAAAGAGAAAATTGAACACAGTTGGGAATGATAGGCAATAAGAAATTATAGGGACAGATTTTGATTTTTAAAAAATGAGTAAATTTAAATAAGTATTTACTGCAAAAATTAATAATTAATGTGTAATTTGGGAAAGACTGAAAAATAAGATAGAAAACTGAAATAGTGACAACTACTAGTAAGACAGAAGGAGTAATTCGTGGTCATGCTTTGTTTGGGAGGAGAGTAGATCTAGTGATTAACGTTAGACTTTGCTTAGTCATGTGTGCATGCCAAAAAGTCTAGGGGTAGCATCTAAAAGATATACTGAGTAACTTCCACATCGAACAAGAAAATAATAATATTTAATTCATATATGCAAACCTATGCGTTAAATAATTTTCTTTTTTACATATTTAATTGTCTCTGCAAATCTCTTGGAAAGGTATTTCTTTTATGATTACTCAGGATCACATAGCTGGGAATTAATTGGCAGCACTAAAATTCAAGCTTAGGTGATATATGCTGAACTCACTGTGTCCCTAAAAAATAAAAGACACAAAGAAATTAATGAAGGAAAATAAAATAGGAGCTTAATAGAGAATATGTTAATAAATAAAAATAAAGAAACTTTATTAATCCAACAGCAGACTGGAAGGCACAAAAGAAAGATGGCAGAAAATATTGTAGAAGTAAGTCAAATGTATATATTGGAAATGCAATAAATGTAAAATGATTGATTATTTCTCTTTTAAAAAAGAGACTGGAAGTTTGAATTAAATAAAAATTCAGCTCTGTGATGGTTATAAGAGACAGTCCTAAAAGATAAGGATATAAAATACTTAAAAATGAGAAATGAAAGCCATGATACATGAAAGAAATAATTGATAAATTGGACATTATTAAAATTAAAAACTTCTGCTTCCCAATAGACGCTTCAAAGAAAATGAGAAGACAAGTCACAGACTGGGAGAAGATATTTGTGAAAGACATTTGATAAAGGACTATTATCCAAAATACACAAAGAACTCTTAAAATTCAGCACTAAGAAACCAAACAACTCATTTAAAAAATCAGCCAAACACCTTAACAAACACCTCACCAAGGAAGATATATAATGATGTCAAATAAGCATATGAAAAGATGCTCCACATCATATGTAATCGAGAAAATGCAAATTAAAGCAACAATCTGGTACCACTACACACCTATTCAAATGGGCAAAATCTACAACACTAACAACTCCAGATGCTGGTGAAGATGTGGAGTGACAGGATGGCTGGTGGAATGCAAAGTGGTACGGCCATTTTGAAAGTCAGTTTGGCAGTTTCGTATAAAACTAAACACATACACAAAACTAAACACACATACTATCTAGCAGTCACATTCCTTGGTATTTACCCAAATGAGGTAAAAATTTATGTCCACATAAAAACCTGCATGGGATGTTTATGGTAGCTTTATTCATAATTGCCAAATCTTGGAGGCAACCAAGGTATCTTCAGTAGGCAAATGGATAAATCACATTGATAAACAAACTGTGATACACACAGACAATGGTATAGTATCAGTGCTAAAAAGAAACGAGCTGTCAAACCATGAGACGACATGGAGGAAACTTAAATGCATACTACTAAGTCAAAGAAGCCAATCTGAAAAAGGTTCATACTGTATGATTCCAACTCTGTGACATTCTGGAAAAGGCTAAATTTTCGAGACAGTAGAAAGATCAGTGGTTGTCACAGGTTGGGGGAAGGAAGGGTTGAATACATGTTGCATAAAGGATTTTTAGGGTAATGAAATCATAGTGTATGATATCATAATAGTGGATACATGTCATCATACATTTGTCAAAATCCATGGAATGTACAACACCAAGAACGAACCCTAATATACACTATGGACTTTGGTGATGAGGATGTGTCAATGTAGCCTCATCAATTATAACAAATGTACAACTCTGATACAGTGTTGTTAATAGTGGGAGAAGCCATGTGGGGAGCAGGAGGTGTATGGGAACTCTGTACTTTCTGCTCAGTATTGCTCTGAACCTATAAATGCCCTAAAAAATAGTCTAGTTAAAGGAGGAAAAAGAAGGGGTGGGGAAAGATATAGGCAAATTATAACTGCAACTGCTCTGTTAATACCAGACGAAATAGGGATACTAGGGTCTTTACTAGGGATAAAAGACTCACTACATTTGAAATTTCAAAAAAGTTTACCAGATAGCTATACCAATTATCAAATTTAATTTATCTTTCCAGGTTCCAGAAGCATATTCCTGGTTTTAGGATCCCCTTTTTCTGTCTTCAAAGTCAGCAATGTTGTATCTCTCTGACTTCCTTCCTTTCTTACTTCTCTGTCTCTATCTTTCTCTTTCTCTCCCCACTCCCTTAAATCTCCCTCATTAAAAAAGTTAGGGAAAGTTCACACAAAGGTGTAACATCAAAGGGAGAAAAGTCTTTGTGGCCCAGCTAGGGTCTGTCTCCCCACTAGTAATTCTACTTCTTAGTATACTCTTGAGAAACTCTTACGCATGTGCACAGAAGACACATAGACACATGTGCACAGAATATTAATTGCAGTATTATTTGCAATATTGAAAAACTTGAAATAATCTAAATGCCCATTGGAAGAAGATTACATTAACAAATTTTGGTACATTCAAACAATAGACTCAGTTAAAATAAATGAACTAGAGCCTCATGTGTCAACATGGATCAATTTCAGAACATCGTCGTTAACAAAACTTAAGTTGTACATTTTACTGCACCATATTTTAAAGCTAAAAAGTGGGCCGGGTGCAGTGGCTCACACCTGTAATCCTAGCACTCTGGGAGGCCGAGGTAGGAGGATTGCTTGAGGTCAGGAGTTCGAAACCAGCCTGAGGAAGATCTAGACCTCATCTCTACTAAAAAATAGAAAGAAATTAGCCAGACAACTAAATATAAATATATATACACACACATAAAATTAGTTAGGCATGGTGGAACATGCCTGTAGTCCCAGCTACTTGGGAGGCTGAGGCAGAAGAATCGCTTGAGCCCAGGAGTTTGAGGTTGCTGTGAGTTAGGCTGACGCCATGGCACTCTAGCCAGGGCAACAGAGCGAGACTCTGTCTCAAAAAAAAAAAAAAGCTAAAAACTGGAAAAATTATGTAATATAATGTTTTTATTTATATGAATCTGTGTAGGAAGTGTCCAAAAAACATTCATGGGAATGATAAATGCCAGATTCAAAGTAGAGCCTCCTTCTGAAGGTGGAGAGTGAGTTATACAATTAAGGAGAACTATATGAGTGACCACAACTCTGTCTTGCATGACTTATTTATTTTTAAAAAGTCAAAAACAATGTTGCAAATGAAGCCAAATGGTAAAATTTGACAAAGCTAACAAGGATTTTCATTATACTCTATTGTCTTTTTGTATATGCCTGAAATACTTTATTACAAAGGGATTATCAGTTTATTGAGACATCAATATTTCGTATTAATAGTTAAGACAGTGACATTGCTTCAATTCTAACTCCCCCACATGCTAGCTATGACCCTTGTCACTGTACCAACTCACTTTAAAATATGTGCCTCAGTTTCCTTTGGATAGGTTAATAAAAGCACTTGCCTCATAGGGTCATAGGAGGACAAGAAAAAATGAGTTAATATACTTAAAACACTTAAAACTGGGGCTGGCAACTGTGATAGTTTATTTTATGTGTAAACTTGGCTAGCCATGGTGCTAGTTGTTTGGCGAAACCCTACTCTAGATGTTGCTGTGAAGCTAATATGTGGATGTGATTTACATTTAAAATTCTTAGACTTTAAGCAAAGCAGATTATCTTCCATGACAGGGTGGGTCTCATCTAATCAGTCAAAGGCCTTAAGAGCAAAGAATGAGGTTTCCCAAAGAAGAAGAATTTCTGAGTAATGCCAGAGCATAGAAATCTTGTCTGAATTCCTGGCCTGCTGGCCTGCCCTGCAGATTTTTGGACACAAAACTACAGTATTAACTCTTAAATGACTTTCCTGCCTGCCGGCCTGCCCTGTACATTTCAGACTTGCCAGCCTCAAAATTCTGTGTGTCAGTTTCTTAAATAAATCTCAATCTCTCTCTCTTCCCCTATCTCCATTTATCTATGTCCCATTGGTTCCGTTTCTCTGAGACTTGACTAATATATTAATTTAAAGACTTGACTAATATATTAATTGCAGCTTAGTAAGTTAAATGTTCTCTGTTCTCTTTTTGGTCCATATTAGCACAGCATAATAGGTAATATGAGACCATAAAAATGTTTTGGGAATAATTTAATCTGCATGTTTTCTTTTTTGCACTTATTGGATGTGACTCTTTTGAGCTACTTTCACAAAGTTTTCTGTGGTTTGAAACTAAATATTCTCTAAAAAAAACATATAGGTTATGTTTTCCTGTATACCAAGAAGTTAGAATTTGATTTTTAACTATTGTAGTAGTAGTAGAAGTAGTAAGAATTAATGGAATATCTAAAATGGAATGTTAGCTAAATTAATATGTCTGACATGTATGCATTTTGGACAAAACCACTAAAATGTATGGAAAGATGTAAAGATATATTGTGTGGCCACTAGGGGGCATGCAACATCTGCTACATTTTTCTTTAAAAACAAGGACTTTTGACTATAGAGGAAAGTAGTTACAGTTCAGTCTAAGCAATGAGAAAATAGAGCCCCGTTTATATTTCAATCATTATAATTGAAATATATAACTATATATTAATTAGTATATTAGTATAATATATCAATGTAATTAATGCATTATATTAGAATAACATATTAATGTTATTTCAGTATAATTGAAATATAAATATTTAAATTTATTTTAAGATGAGCGCATTCATTTAAGAGCGATTCATGAACCAATTTTCAATATTTAGGTATTATTTCCCAAGAAAAGATTATTAAATGTGGCAATACATTTGACTCTGAGTCAGAGTAAACAAATAAAACTAGATTGTAAGTTTTTTTAAATGTAGAAATTACACTTTATTTATTTTGAGTCCTATTACATTTACTGACTGTCACATTTTGAGAGTAGGTTTTTTTCATTACAAAATTCAAAAATTTATATTGGACTGATATAGGTTGTTTAAAAGGGTTCCTAACACAATTCCATAGATGTCACTTTGCTAGATATATATAAAGGGGTGATAGTGTTAGTCAAATCATATTCTCTAGGAATTCAGGGCAGGTGACAGACTTGTATGTTGGAAACAAGGCCCACCCACCTGGAACTATTTCCTCTGTCTGCTTGCTGGTTGTTGGGAAACGCAGTTAGGATCTTCAGTTGATTAAAGCTCAGATCCGTTTCTTCTTTCAGTCATTGGGTTCTTTGGCCCCGTATTCTTTCTTCCCCATATTCCTAGGAATTTAGTCTAATTTTCTTTTCATAGATGCTTTTGCCTACTTCATTTCCTGCTGTTACCTATAGTAAACCAGATGCCATTTCCTGACCCACAGTTTCCCCAAACTCATGTTTTGATTGTTAAAGGTTTGCATTTAATTTCAGAGAACACCACTAGGGGGAGCTTTTCTGCTTTAGAGCTCGACTAATGCAGACTGTATGCATTGCTAGGTATTACATGAATCCATGCCTCAGAGATTACAAATGTGAAGACACAATGACTTACTTCTCTCATTTCACCAGACCAAAGAGCTAGGAAGACCTATAAAAATCCCTACCCCTGTTTTTACTGCTATGTCTTGGATTAATTTTTCATGTCCTTGCATCTAAATTACTACACCACCTTCTTAATCGGCATCTCTCACTGTTTCCCTTTTTAAACCTCCTTCTATAAAGCTGCCAGATCAATTTCATTTAAGTAATGATTTCATTACAACAGCAGTAACTTTAGACTTTGTAATTTTGATATAATCAAACTTTTAGCTTCTCTAGAGCAGGCATCCTCTTATTATTATTTTTTATTTTTAGTGCTTTTCCATAAAGCCAGTTCCTAGAAAAAATACAATCATTGTTGCCTAAATGTATAAATCTATAAAATGGAATTCCAGGCTAAATTCTTTTTATTTTTTCCTTGTACTGTCACATTTAGGTCAATGTAGTAAGTGGATAGCATACATGATTTAGTCAGAAGCCCTAGGTTTGAGTTTCTTCTCCTAGCTGGGAAAAATTCTAACCTTTTCCAAAACTGACAAAAGGACACATACATTACTGGATTATTTAAGACAATCCAGAACAATCTCTTCATTTTAAGGTTAGCTCCCTAGTAACCTTAATTTCATCTTCTACTTTCCTATCTTCTTGCTATATTATGTAATTTACTCAAAGTTTCTGCAGATTAGAACATGCACATCTTTCAAGTGATGACATTATTCTGCCTATCATAGTCTATTTTGTGGCTCCAAAATATTCACATCTATCTCACATTCAAAGTACAGTCATCCCATTTTAACGTCCTCAAATTCCCAACCAATTACAGCATTAACTCAAAGTTCAATAGCTCATCTAAATATCAACCCCAAAGTCCCAAGTCTCATTATCTAAATCATCTAAATCAGACATGGGTGAGGCTATGTGTATAATCCATCCTGAGTCACAGTTCGTCTCCAGCTGTGAACAAGTGAAGCTCAAGAAATGACTTATTTTCATTTGAATAAAATGGTGGGCTGGCAAAGGATAATTGTTTATAGACATTTTTCCATTTAAAAAGGGGAAAATGGGAAAAAGAAAAGTCTGAGCAATTTTGATATCATCTGGACAAACTTTATTCAAGTTTGTCCTGGAAATAATCCTGGAAATAATCTTCTGAGGCTGTGGCTTCACCTTCTGGGCTCTTGATTGTGCCCTAGGAGTTATTCCTTTCTTTTTCTTAAAAAGTGGCATATGTTTGCAGATGATTAGTTTTATCAACCTGTTTAGGAATGCTGTAGCGAGTACTTTTTCTCTCCTTTTTGGTCCCAGATGGCAGTGTTTCTGCAACATGACATTGTCAAGAAATTTGTGGGTTTCTCATGCTTAATTTCTTTAAAGAGTCATTTGTGTGAATTCATATTCCGATTTTTTTAATCCTTCTGAGACACTAGACAAAAGTTTTCCAGCCACACCTTTGGCTGTCTCTTGAGCATATGCTTTTATGGCAGGAAATCTCCTAATTTTAGCATCTTTTGTAATCTGGAGGAACCGAACAGTTCCAGAATCTCCAAGTTCTAGTGCTTAATAGTGAACAGAAACTACTTCTTTCCTCTTGCATTTTACTATAAGCAGTAAGAAGAAATCAGGCTGCACCTATAACAATTTGTTTGAAAATATCTTCAATTAAACATCAAGTTTATCATTTGCAAGTTCTGCCTGCCACATAACTGAAGGGCATCATTTAGCTAAGCTTCCTTCCACTATATAACAAGAATCTCCTTTCCTCCGATTTTCGATAGCATGTTTTTCATTTTTATCTCAGCCCTCACTGGCAGCTTCTTTAATGTCCATATTCTATAAACAGTCTGTCTGTGATGATTTAGGTATATTTCTTAAGATGATATATATTTTCCCTGGCAGCCCCTTTAATATCAATATTTCTACAAACATTCTCTTTGTGACAATTTAGGTTATCTAAGACAGTATACATATTATATATATATATATATATATATATATATATATATATATATATATATTTGAGACAGACTCTCGCTTTGTTGCCCAGGCTAGAGTGAGTGCCATGGCGTCAGCCTAGCTCACAGCAACCTCAAACTCCTGGGCTCAAGAGATCCTCCTGCCTCAGCCTCCCAAGTAGCTGGGACTACAGCCATGCGCCACTATGCCTGGCTAATTTTTTCTATATATATTAGTTAGCCAATTAATTTCTTTCTATTTATAGTAGAGACAGGGTCTCGCTCTTGCTCAGGTTGGTTTTGAACTCCTGAC
Source organism: Mirza zaza (assembly GCA_008750895.1). Lineage (NCBI taxonomy): Eukaryota > Metazoa > Chordata > Mammalia > Primates > Cheirogaleidae > Mirza > Mirza zaza. Next base: position 31,948 of record VSMD01087771.1, read on the forward strand.
CTCGAGCAATCTGTCTGCCTCGGCCTCGCAGAGTGCTAGGATTACAGGCGTGAACCACCGCTCCCGGCCTAGTATATGTTTGTTTTCTTTACCATGCTCCTCCCTCATTCAAACTACTCACTAGTAGAGTCATTAACTTCTGTATTTCTACTAACAATCCATTCAAGGCAATCTAGGCTTTTCTAATCATACTTCTCAAAATTCTTCCAGCTTCTACCCATTACCTAATTTCAAAGTCACTTCCACAATTTTAGGTATTTGTTATAGCAGCACTCCACTTCCAGTTACCAAAATCTGTGTTAATCAGGGTTCAACTAGAGCAGGGAATCCAGCAGGAGATACATAGTGAGATTTGTTGCAAGGAATTGGCTTACATGATTGCCCACGCTGGCCGGGTAAGGCGGGAAATCCACAGGGCAGGACTTCATTAAGGCAGGGTAGAGCTCTCCCATAGGGCTGAAGCTCCTCCATAGAAGGGATTTCTTATTCATCAGGAAGCTTGAGCCCTACTTTTAAGCCTTTTCAACAGATTAACTCAAGACCACCCAATCTTGGATAATCTTTCTTACTTAAAGTTAAGTAACTATAGACTTTAATCACATCTACAAAATATCTTTACAGAAATATCTAGATTTGTCTTTGAATAATTTAGGACTGTAGACTAGCCAAGCTGACATGTCATATACGTCAAAAGACTATCAGATTCTCTCACTCTAATGTAACTATTATTACAATTTTGGGTATTTCCTTTGTCTTTACATATGTACTACTATAGATAATTGTATTCATAATGTACATCACCTTTATGTTTACTTGTTTTGTGGCTTTTCATCATAGATCTTTGAGATGTCACTAAATATTTTTCATGATTAAAATAGATAAGAGTTGTGATACAATATATTCAACCTGGTTCACTTTTTTAAAAAATTTCAAAATATTAAGGAGGTACAAATGTTTTAGGTTACGTGGATCATTTCTGTAATGCTTGAGTCCCAACTATAGGTGTGCCTGTCACCCAAATAGTTTTCATATTTCCCATTAGGTTAGTTTATTCCCCTCCCTCCTTCCCCCTTCTTGATTTCCACTGAGTTTTATTTCTCTCTGTGCACATGTGTGCTCTTTGGTTAGTTACAGTGTAATGGTGAGTATATGTGGTGTTTGTTTTTCCATTCTTGAGATACTTCACTTAGAAGAACAGTCTCCAGTTCATCTAGATTGTTGCAAAAGGTATTATTTCATTTTTTCTTTATGTCAGCCTAGTCCTTTACCATAATTAACATTTTCCTTGCATTTTTAACCACAACTTGTACCACCATTCATAATTGCATGCTAATGCTTTTTTCTATATTTTTATTTTTAAAGGCATATACCACAAAATATAATTATCAATTCAAAGAATATGAATAAATTGATGCAAGCTATGAGTTATCACTAAATTGGAAAAGTAATAAAAATCATTCTCACTTTTCTTGAAAAGTATACCTAAATTATGGCAAAATGTTTTATAAATTGTAAAGATCTATAAAACCATGAATTTTTGTTCTTGCTATAATACATTGTGGTATAAAATGGATACTATCTAAATTAGGGGTCAGCCAAATTATAAATATAGGCTTTGTGGGCCACATATAGTCTCTGTCACAACTATATAATTCTGTCATTGTAGTGTTAAACCCTGAAATATTTAAAATTTTAAAAATCCAAAACAAATGAATCAATGGTGTAAATATCTCAGAAGTTAAAAAAGAAGAAAGAATCCCAGAAAGATAAACTTCAGAAATCTCTCCAATATCATTTGTTATTGACTGTCATGGTCTTAGGAAGAAGCAGAGTTAGAAAACCAGAAAATGTCAAAATGTAAAGGAATGGTAGGGACACAATGGATATGGCAGTTTTTGATTAAAGGGTTAATAAGTAATTTAGTCCATAAGGGGGAAAACTATAGTCCATAGGTCATATCTTGCCCACACCTGTCACCTATTTTTTTAAATTGAGTTTCAGGGTTTCTTTTACCTGACATAATTGTGTGGCATACTCTGAAGATTCCTCTATCTGGTAGACTTTTTTTTGGTTTGTTTCTTTTTGTTTTGTTTTTAAGAGTGGCATAAAATCCTAAACATAAAGGTAAAATGGAGAGGGATGGGAAGTCCATTATAAGATTATGGGTTCATCTTGCATTTTCTGTAGTCTTAATTAGGTAGAAAAGAGAGGAAAAGATTAAATGCTTTGCTGTTGGACTCTGTTCTAAGCTCTCTTCTCTGCTTGCTCTGTGTGATCTCATGGGCAACCTTTACACATTCTGTGGCTTCCTTGACCTTCCATGTAAACCTCTAACTCTCAAACTTTTATTTTAAGTCAAGACCTATTTGCTGAGCTCCAGCCCTTCATCTCCTGCTACCCACTGACCAACTACAATGGAGAGTCTTACAAGCCCTAAAATGCAACACTTCCAACTAGAATCATCATCTCCTAATATGTTTTTCATCTGGTGTTTCTTAGCTCATTAAATAGTACTACAACATACCCGTTACTGAACCTAGAAATCTTGCAGTCATCCCTGCTGCTTTCCTCTTCCCTATCTCCCATATCTGGTTAAACCTCAACTTTTGTTGACACTACCACCAAAGAATTTCACACATCCTTTGAGATTTATCTACCATCTGTTTACTATCACTACCTTCAGTCTAAACTACCATCATCCACTCCCCAGACTAGCACAGTTATCTTCCACCAGTTCTCTGACCATCCACTCTTGCCTCACCTTAACCCATGTAGTATGAAACCCATGCAGTGTGAAATTCAGTCATAGTAATCGCCTAGGAAAAGCAAGTCTAATTATAGCACTTCCCTGTTGAAATGCCTTCGCCCTAGATAAGGAAGAAAGTCCTTCAGATGGCCCATGAGTCCCAACGGAGTCTACTTCACACCTGCCTTGCACATCACTGTCCTCTTCTTTCGCAGTCTACTTTTCAGGCATAGGGCTCTTATTTCAATTATTCTTTCTTGCCTCATAATCTTTGCCCATATTTTTTCCTCTACCAAGAGCAGTTTCCCATTTCTCTCCACGTTTACAAACATGTTCACCAATACACAACCTACTCCTTTTCAGGTCTCATCCTAAAGCAATGTCTTTAATAAACTTTCCCTGCCATGCAGAGAAGGGTATATCTCCCTGTTCTGTGTACCCACAGAACACTGTGCAGCTCTTTTATAGCACATAGTGCACGTGAGACGACTTGTTCAACATCTGTCCTTTCTCCTCTAGTGTGTAAGTTCCTTGAAGGAAGGTCTTTTGCTTGTTTTCTTCACCACTGTGGTGCCCAGCATCTAGAACAGTGTCTGGCTTAAGTAGATAGTCAATAAAATTTGATGGAAATTAAACAAATCTATGAAACAAGCAGAGGAAAAAATTATTTCACTTATTTTTTGTAAATATTGGGTTTCTGTATAGTAATATTAATACACTAATCTTAACACAGTTGACCCTTGGACAATATGGTGGTTAAGAGTGCCAGGCCCTGTGGAGTCAAAAATCCACGTATAACTATTAACTCCTCCAATATTTAACCACTAATAGCCCTCTGTTGACTAAAAGACTTACTGATAACATAGACAATTAGCACATATTGTGTATATTATTAATATATATTATATACTGTATTCTTACAATAAAGTAAGCTAGAGAAAAGACAATATTATTAAGAAAGTCATAAGAAATAGTAAATACATTTATAGTACTATACTGTATTTATCCATCCTATAAGGTTACATTGTCTGTTTATAAGATGAATCTCTGAAATGGCAGGAAACTACAGCTGCAGGCCTCAATCTATGGTATATATCAAGCACTCCAACTTTTTCTTATAATGTCATGACTTTTCTCTGCTTCTTAACAGCACTTTCAGCATCACTGGTGGCACTTTGTATGGGTCCCATGGTGTTATTCAAGATTTATGATATTGCATTAAAAAATGAAAAATACTTGAGGACTGCTAGAGATCACTTTTTACTGCAATATGCAATTTCCTGGAGGGATGAACTGCTCATGTGGAGATGATTAGCTAGTGTCACACTTGTTAAGCTGATATTCCCAACACTTGAATTCACTGCAATAGCAACACGAGGTGGCTACGAAATTATTACAATAGTACACTATTGCTAGTTAATTTTATGCAGTTAGGATTTAATACTGCCTCTTTACATTTGCTTGCATTTCTCTTGATTGCGAATGGTGCTATGTATGTGTTCAAGTGCATTGAATTTTGGTGTGGTTTAACTTTTTATAAAAGATTTGTGTATATTTTATGGTAATAAATGGTAAAAAGTAGGCTAGTATCTACATATATTTTATGCATTCATGACATATCTTTTTTTTAAATATTTTTCTTTCTTTTTTTTATGGCTTTGAGATTATAAGGCATGCTGATCATGACATATCTTTATTTTTCTTATTTTTCAGGATTTCTAGGCTGTGTGATCACCTGCGTTTTTTCAAATTGTTCAAAATCTCTAAAATATTAATATTTTCCAATATATTTATTGAAAAAAAATCCACACGTAAGTGGACTCATGCAGTTCAAACCTGTGTTGTTCAAGGTCAACTACATACTAACATACTCTTACTGCTCATTACACTAGTAATTAATATTAATAATATTTGAATACTATTATTAATATATATGTTTTGATGTTCTACAGCAAGAATAAAGGGAAAATCTTAAGGTGGGGCAGGCTCACAATATATGCCAGGAAGATCAAAGCTCCAGTTGGAGCTTCAGGAATTGTCTAATCTACCAAGTTGCTCACCATTCCACACATGGCAGCGTTATATTGTATTCCCACAAGCCAGAGCGTTTCCTCTCTACCAAATGTATGTCTTTATTCACTTGTCCAGTTCAAAAATATCACCGCAGTTCTAAAAGCACTTATTTCCTTCATCCAAGCAGAGTTAGTTACTTGTTTATATATACTTCTACACCATGTTTTATATGTCTCTGTTTTACTACCAGCCATATTGGATGATAGGTATAATAGCTATTCTTTGAAGTTGGTCTCCCCCATAAGCCTATGAGCCACTTGAATTCAGGGCTATTTTTAATCTTTTTTTTTTTTTAATTTCATCAGTCCATAGAATTTTTTCATAGACATCAGGGAATGTGATAATATAGAACTCATGTATACTATTTTTTTTTAATTTCTCCATAGAATTTTGGTACTATTAGCTCTTCTCAAAATTTTCTTATTTCCTTTCTTCTGCGAGGTCTTTCTCTCTTGGTCTTCCTTCTGAGTTTCCAGCTTTTTCTTCTCAGTCCTTGTCAAGAATCTTTTTCTTCATTTGTCCCTAAAATAACAGTGTCATTGAGGCTGTACCATCAGATCTTTGTCTTTTTTACTCTCTATTCCTTTTCAGGGTGATATAATCTGTCTAAATAAGAAAATAACTGTATCTTATGTTATTAAATTTGGATTTTACCATATTAAGAATACACAGAACAGCCTCCCAAAATTTAAGCAGACATAAAATGTGAGTTAAATGTGTTTCTTGAAGACAGTATATTCTTGCCTTATGTTTTTTCAACCATTCAGCCAGTATAAGTCTTTTAAGTAGGGCATTAAGACTGTTCACATTCAGTATTAGTATTGACATGTGAGATACCGTTCTGTTCATCACATTGGATGATACCTTGTTTTCCCTCTTGGGCTATTGTTTTATAGGAGCTGTGAGCTTTAACTTTTAGGTATTTTTACAATTGTGATGTTCCATGTATAATGCACTTTTGAGTATTTCCTGTAGGGAAGGTCTTGTAGTGACATATTCCCTGAGTGTTTGTCTGCAAAAGTCTTTATTCATCATCTATGAAACTTAATTTTACATGATACAAAATTGTTGGCTGGCAACTGTTTTGTTTAAGAAGACTAAAAATGGGGCCTCTATCCCTTTTGGATTGTAAGATCTCTGTTGAGAAGTCTTCTATTAGCTTAATGGGTTTTCCTGTGTAGGATAGTTGTTGCTTTCTTCTTGCAGCCTATAGAATTTTTCTCCTTTTGGCTAGGTTGATAACTACGTGTCTTTGAGATGTCCTATTTTCTAAGAAATCTTCCTGGTGTTAAAGACCATCTTGTATCTGGATATTTGAGTCTCTGATAACATCAGGGAAGTTTTCCTCAATGATTCCCTCAATAGGTTTTCCATGCTTTTTGCTGTTTCTTCTTTTCCTTCACGGATACCTATAATTTATATGTTGGCTCACTTCACGTGGTCCCATATTTCTCTGAGTAATTGCTCATTTTTCTTCATTCTTTTTCTTGCATCTGTGACTGGTTTGGCTAGTTCAAAAGTCTTGTCTTCAGACTCTAAGACTCTTTTGCTTGTTCTAGCAGCTCGAGTCTATTGTTGAAGCTTTCTGCTGTATTTTAAAATTTCCTAGCTGACTCTTTCATTTATTTAAGTTCCTAAATATCCTTTCTTATATTTTCTAGCTCTTTAGCAACATTTTAATTTTTTAAATTATGTTCTGAATTTTTTTTGACTTTTTTGTGTTGGTTTTCAGCTTTCTCTTCAATCTTGTTAATCTTATTTGCCATCCATATTCTGAATTCCACTTCTAACATTTTGACAATTTCCTTTAGATTGGGGTCTGCTGCTGTGGATTTATTGAGCTGCTTTGGGGGTGTCAATCTAGCTTGTTTTTTCACATTGCCAGAGTTCTTTTGCTGGTTTCTTCTTATCTGCAACCTCTTCTCTACACTCAGGGCAGATAGGTTTGCAGCATGCCTGTTTTCCTTCGCTGGGAACTCTCCTATATAGTGAGAAGGAGGAGAGGCCCCTAAATGGTGCTTTTATAGAATGGTACCAGACTGACCTGGAAGGTGAGGGGTGGATGCGCTGAGAGCCTGGAATGCACATGTTCTGTGTTTTCCTGTTCTACTGTCATTATCACAGTCCAAGCTGATGCTGGATCAACTTCATGTGGAGTGGTGGGTTATTCCCCAGGCTACTGTTGAAAGCTAGGGTGGGGGCCTGGATGAGTCCCTCTCCAAGGAGACTGGCATTGTGGGAGATTACTCTGCCTGGTCTCCTGTGACAGTGCAAGTGGCAGCTGGGCGAGGCTATATAGGCAATAGTCATGGGTGTCAGGGTATTCACTCCACTTTGGTCCAGGCGTGTTGGTAGCTTGTGACTAGGAGGTCCCTAGTGGAGAGTTGGACTGCAGGGGTGCTTTGCCCCACGTAGTATGTGGTAGCCTGGGGGGATGGCCATGGGGCCGCATACCAGCACAGGAGCCTTGGGGGTGGGGTTCCAGGCATGATCATGGGGACAGTCCACTGGGTGGCTGAAGCTCTCTCCCTTCCCTCTCTCCCTTGGTGGCCAGTCCCAGCAAGGCAGTTGCCATGGGCCTTCACAGGTGGTGTCTGTAGTACCTGTTCTGCTTGAATCCCCCATGAGGGTGAGGGCTTCTTGGCTCCCAGTCACAGGGCATGTGAGAACATCCACTCTCCCTGCTCCCTTCCCAGCCCAGCTGTGATGATGCAGAGGCAACTGCAGCAAAGCTGAGCCCCGTGTAGACCAGGTGCTCTGGACCTGAGAGCTTAGAATGGTGTCAGTTGAAGCAACCTGGGAATGGAAGCCACTGGGTGACTACTGTGCCTACTCTCTAGTGCAATGTCACTGCACAGACTTCAAGCAGCTGCCTGATCAGTCCAGAGGACTGTGGTGGTGGTGGGGCCCCTCATAGCTTGGGCTGCAGTGTCTGTGAGGGGAACATAGATTCGTGAGGTTCTTTCATCATTTCCTTCCCCACATGCAGATACCTCCCCTGGTACCTTCCAACCTTGCCAAGTGGATCACTCGTCACTTTCTCCTTCACTTTGAGTGTACCCTGTCCCTTCTCCAATGATTTGCATTGCTCTCCAGGAAGGCCCATACATAGATCCTTTCCTAGAGAGAGGCATGTATGGGCCACTTCTAGTCCATCATCTTGCCCATGAACACAATTTTTATTTTTTATTTCAAAAACTTCCATTATATTTTCAATACTTTTACAGAAGTTTGCAGTTATCAGTGTCTGCTCCAGCATGTGTCCCTTTACTGACCCATTTTGATAAAATGATACCTCTCTTTTATTTTGGTATTTATTTTGTTTTAATTGTTGTGAACTCTCATGATCACATTTAAGTATATGTCATAAGGAGATGGTCCAGAGTGCCCCTTAACATGGACATAAATATTGGGGTATATGGGCTTATGATTCAAATTAGAACAGTCATGTTCATAAATTGTATTGGAATAATTGAAATATGGCACTTTATTTGGTTGGGGTCAGTAACTGTAAGGTTGATGTAATTCTAGAGCAGCTGGTGATCATTTTTACTTGAAAACGAAGCCAACACAGAGAAAAGCAGAGCCAGAGCAGGAGCAAGAGTCCTGTTGTTTCGAGTAAGATGTGCAACGTTTGGGGGATGGACATGCTTGAAGCTCTTACTTGAGGGGGTAGGGGGGCATGGGCAATATAAGTAACATTAACACTTGTACCCCCATAATATGCTAAAATAAAAAAAATAAATTAAAAAAAAAAAGAGTCCTGTTGTTTGATTCCCTGAATCCCACCATGCTGACATGAGTCATCCTTACCTGTTTCAGTTATGTGAGGTAACAATTAGTGGAGGAGGAAGTTAGTTTGATTTTCTACCATGTATAAATGAAAAACCAAACTCTAATAGGCCAAAATCATAACTCTGATGAGTCTGTCTCAGAGGTACTCTCTCCCCAATTCTGATTCAATGATTTTAAAGAGAAGACCCTTGTACCCCCATAATACGCTAAAATAAAAAAAGAGAAGACCAGATGGAGAGGAGAAGGCATTGGGGGAGCAGAATGGCAAGGCCGAGATCCAAAAAGGTGGGTGGTTTGCTTCATTTATATTCTGCTTGCAGAGACAATGCTCGACATTCACGTTATTATCAGTATTCTCTATCCATATTGCACTCTACATTAATCCCAAAGCTGGAGACTGAAGAGGATAGTCAATGACGTCAAATCATTATCAAGAGGCATAACTAAAGGTATATCCATTTGCCAGCTATATCCATCCTGAGATCATTCTAAGAAAGGGGCAGGAATAAGAGATTGGATGGCTCTTGTTATTTTTCTGCTTACCTTCTAATGCAGTACTCTATTTAGGCCCTTTAAAAAATGAATAAGTTAATATTGCTCATTGTGGCTAATCCTAATTTGTCTATAGTGAAAGTAGTGATCATTTTTTATAAGCAGCTTCTCCTTAATTCCTAGAGCCAACTCAGGGACTACATCAACAATAACATTACAAAAAGAAAAAAAAAAAGCAAAAATAAAACAAATAAGATAAAGACAAAAAGAAAATAAAAGTGATATAGTGGAAGGGTATCTGGGGCAGTGACCGGAATCATAAGCTAAGGAGACACACTGTGATTAAGCAAAAGAGTTAACTTCATTACTAAATTAAAAATTAGATAGCCTTTTTATGTAATGAAATGTGGTTTATTTTTCCCGAGTATTACTACCTTAGACAGATAATTCTCTTCAGGATTTACTATCATAATATTTGAGATTCCTTATTATTTTTGGCAGTCCTTATTGCTTCATCTAAACTGCATGTGGTTTTCACTATCTGCCTTGTGTGGATTTTTTAAAGCATTATTAAAATCTTCGCATCTGCTTGCCAATGAAAAAATTAATTATGAAAGTTACTAAATTATTTATAAAGGTTTCTGGTCTTAATATGTGAAGATAAAGGCCTTTATAATAATCAAATCATTTAAAAATTCAATTAATGATCATATAATATAAATAAGATTACATAGGCATATAGAAATACACATTAAGAGGTAACATGAATAAAATCTAAAACATATAACTTAATAGCCTAAGGAACATATGTTGTTTACTTGACAAGTTAACCCATATGGTAATATCAGAAAAACATTGAAACTGTACTAGTAATATGGCTGAGTTTATTTTATTTGGTCAAGAAAGAATACATTGATAACATTAGGGAAACCATAAGTGCATTAATACAAATCACTAGTTACCTTTCCTGAGAAATCTTAAAATCAAATTGACATAAAAGGTTGTTTCTTCTAGGTTTACTTTCTAATAGTGAATGCACTTTAGAAAACAAATAACCAAAGACTTTTACTCTGTTTAAATTGTGGGTGTTTATTATTCAAAAGTAGAGAGATTTAATTTATTTTTCAGTCCAGGAAAAAGAGTCACACCCTGATTGTCAATCATCAAAATTTATGCAGTTTTCAAAACACTGAAAAACAAATACAGGCTCTTAGTTGAATTAAATTTGGCATACAGTCTATAAATACTCTGTGACCAACTCAAGTGTTTACAAAGTAGTGGAAAGTTTAAAGAGAATAATAGATTTAGTTTAGAATTTGAAACAAAAATTTGTAACAAATCCAGCAATTTCATGAAATAGGCATATATTTCCCAGGAACATATTTTTATGGTAATTTGATGCCAATTAGCAGTTACTTCACTGAGTAGGTAGAAATAAATTTTCTATCAATCTTAGTAGATGAGATTTAAACATTCCAATTTTGGCGAGAGTAAAAACTGAGTCACTAGAAGACACCTTCTCTGTATTTCCTTCTCAGTATAAAAATATCTTAAGTATCTAGTAAACTATAAAATTTAAAGCCGCTCACCTACCTTTCATAACTGCCTTAAAAGAGTAAACAGACTTCATTCATATTATTTCAAATATATATTTTATGAAGAAGATCATTTTCCCCACAGTGGGTACATTGATTGTTTCTGGTTGTGCTCACTTAGTGGTAATTAGGTTCAAAGATGCTGCCTGTTAAGGCTTGGCCCACCATTGCTGTTGTGATGAGTATCTGTGGTGTAAAGGAGTGAGGAGGAATCAGAGTCAGATGGACTCGCTTTATATTTTTACTAGTAGCACAAGCCAGGAAAAGTTAGTTTTCATGAAAGCCCAGTTGAGTCATTTGTAAATTGGATATAATAGTAACAACTATGCGTGGTTGTTGGGAAGGTAAAGTCATTTATCAAAGTAAACCACCTTCATCATTACAGAAAGTCCTCAAGGAATAGAATCTCTTTTGTACTTCTTGAAACACAATTTTTCCTTCCAGCCACCTACATTTCATTAGCTAAAATTAGCCACTTCTCAACGCTACCCTTATTGTGGTATTGTGTTATATCTGAGCACATTTCTCAGTCTTTGGAGATTCTGTATCTATCACAGAAACCATAAAATGATTATTAAATTTTATACTAACTTTAAAAGATGAGAATGAGTTAACAATGTTAAAATTACAAAGCAAAGCCAAAGGTTATAGTTAGAAGAACTGCTAAAATTGATGTTAACATTTTAAAATCAAAAGAGTAGAAAAATATTAAAACAGAAATGTGAAAATAACATCATTACAACAAGGCCAAAATTATAAGGATAAAATCAATAAGGCAAAAATTTAAGACTACTAAGTTTATGACTATAAAAGGTACTAAAATAAGTGGGTAAGGTAAATAAAATAGTAGTTTTAAAAAATTTTAACTTTTAAAGAGCTTTAGGAGTAAATTAAAATAGATAATAGATAAATCTAAAGAATGAATATTAAAATGAAATAAAGAAAAATTTGTAAATAAAAAATGAATTAAAATTTTTGAAGGGCTAAAAATAAGTAAAAATAAGACAAATAGGTTAAGAAGCTAACAGACATAATATTCAAAGATATGAGAAGTTTAAAGAGATACATGATAAAATATAATATTTAATTCATATATAAGTTTTCACCGTATTTGGGTAAATGCCAAATATTGCAATTGCTGGATTGTATGGTAAGAAAATGTTTAGTTTTATGAGAAATCACCAAATTGTATTTCAAAGTTGCTATACTATTTCACATTCCCACCAACGATAAATGAGAGCTCCTACTGTACCACATCCTTACCAGCATTTGGTGTCAGTGTTGCAGATATTCACCATTATAATAGGTGTGTATTGGTATCACATTGTTGTTTTAATTTGAATTTCCATAATGACATACAATTGGGAGCATATTTGCTATCTGTATCTTCTTATGATGTGAAGTGTCTGTTAAGGTATTTTGCCCATTTTTAATCAGGTTATTTGTTTCCTTATTGTTGAGCTTTGAGAGTTCTTTGTATATTTTGGATAATAGTACTTTATCAGATGTATATTTTGCAAATATCTTCTTACAGCCCGCTGCTTGTCTTCTCATTGTCTGTCTGAGAAGAAATTTTTATTTTAATGAAGTATAGTTTAGTAATTATTTCTGTCATGGATCGTGGCTTTAGTGTTATAGTATCTAAAAAGTTATTACCATACCCAAGATCATGTTGTGTTTTTTCCTACATTACCTTTCTATGAGTTTTATAATTTTACATTTTACATTTTAGGTCTATGATTCATTTTGAGTAAATTTTTTTGAAGGAGGTGAGCTCCATGTCTAGGTTAATTTGTTTGTTTGCATGTGGATGTCCAAATGTTCCAACACTATTTGTTGAAAAGACTTTATTTCCCCTATTGCCATTGCTCCTTTGTCAAAGATCAGTTGACTATATTTATATGAGTCTATTCCTGGATATTTTACTCTGTTCCATTGATCTATTTGTCTATTATTTGCCAATACCACACTGATTTGATTACTGTAGCTTTATGGTGAGTCTTGAGGTCAGGTAGTGCCAGTCCTCCAACTTCGTTTTCCTCCTTCAGTACCATGTTGGCTATTCTGGGTACTTTGCCTCTCCATATAAACTTGAGAATTAGTCTTTTTATATCTATAAAATTAGTCTCTGGGATTTTGATTGGTATTGCATCGAATCCATAGATCAACCTGGAAACAGACATTTTGACAATATAGAGTCATCCTATCCAAGAACATGAATTAACTCTCCATTCTGCAGTCTCTGATTTCATTCATCAAAGTGTTATAGCTTTCCTAATATAGATCTTGTCTTTTTTTTTAGATTCATATCTAAGTAGTTAGTTTTGGGGGGAGTGCTAATATAAATTATAGATATATTTTAATTTCAAATTCCTCTTTTTCTTTGCTGGTATATAGAAAAGTGATTAACTTTTATAACTTTGTATCCTACAACCTTGCTATAATTATTTACTTATTCCAGGAGTTTTTTGTTGTTAATTCTTTCAGGTTTTCTACATAGACAATCATGTCATCTACAAACAAACACAATTTTATTTCTTCCTTCTCAATCTGTATATCTTTCATTTTCTCTTCTTATTGCATTATCTAGGACTTCCAGTACAATGCTAAAAAGAAGTGGTGAGAGGGGACGTCCTTGCCATGTTCCTGATCTTAGTGGGAATGCTTCTAGGTTCTTACCATTAAGTATGATGTTAGCTGCAGATACTTTATAGAATTTTTTTTATCAAGTTGAGGAAGTTCCCCTCAATTTCTAGTTCTCATTCTCTTCTTGACATCAATATTTAGACATGATAAAAAAAAAAACAACAAAGAAACATGATCTAGTCTTTTCTACTTCATGAAAAGGAAAACCCCTCTTCCTCAATTCCATTTTCCCCTCCAACTACCCACTGCTGCAAACATTCTCTATATCCTCACTCACTTAATTACATAAATAAATTCCAATCTGATTTCTACCCAGGTTGACTCCACTGAAACTATTATTAAATTTGCTAATTATGTTTCATGGGTTATATTTGTTTGTTTGTTTATTAGACTTCATGGCAACATTTGACATATAATGTTGGTCTCAACTTTCTTGTAAAATGCTTTCCCCTACCCCTGCCTCATTTGTCTTCCATGATCACTGGAAACTGCTGGATTTCATTCCATCTCTCTGGCAATTTACCAGTTTCTCTAGCTCTTCATCTATTTAAACTCTGAATGTTGGAGATAGTAGGGCTTGCTAAATGCTCTCCTTTCACTCTGTGTGTATCATATAATCTCCATGGTTTCAGTTATTATTTATATGGAAAGGACTCTTAGAATATATAATTCTCTGAGCTACAATATTGTATGCATAGCTTCTTCCTCAACTCTCAGTTCAAATGTGTTTTCCTCAGGTAACTTAAGCTCAACATGCTCGAAATGGAGCTCATAATTTCAGTTCTCCCTCCACCTCCCCAAATGCTGACCTTTTGATATTTCCAGTTCAATAAATTGTTCCAGCCAAAAAATTGGGAATCCTTCTTGAGCTTTCTATTTCCTCTTGGGAAGAGAAATGATCTTTATTTTACAAAATATCTTCATGGCCTAATTAGACACTAAAATAATGCCTAATTTATGACCGATAATGTAGAGGCAGTAAAAAGGAAGAGTGCAATTGCTCAAATAAAAATAATAAGAGGAATTAGTTTTAAATTGTTTTTTTCATTTCAAGAAAACAATGTAGTGAATGGCCCTACAAAAGAAAGTAGAAAGAATATTAGATACAAAAAGGGAAAAGGTAAGGCCCAATCACATACATGGCTTAGGGAATTAGCTGAGGTATATGACAACCAAGGATAAACTTGTGGTGGCGGTGAAGGCAAAGAAAGTCTTAAGATAATGGATGACTAATATCTTAAATTTGATGCTGTTTTGCTACACTCTTCTGTGACTCCTAATTTTAAATAAAATTCTGATATACTCTAATTTTTTATGATATTGTTTACTAAAAATAAAGAAATGAGTTTTATGGCACATTGGAGCAAGGTGGGACAGAAAGCCACAGAACGTGAGATACATAATAAAGACTGATAATTCACAAGAGAAAACGTAAGTATCGGAGATCATCAAAAGATTTGTCAGCTTCAGAGGAATCTTGGGAGATACACTACAGACAGAGATGGGGAACTAGATTTCTCAGTTTTGGGGATTGTCACCTATAATTAATTATTTTAAAAGTTCAAATAATGAAGGCAACTTCATCAGGTCATAAGATTTAGGAGTCCAAAGACTTCTGACCCTTGGATTATATAATAAACTGTTATGCCTATTTTCTAAGTATCTCTTTAAAATTTCTATTTCATTCCATTTCCATTTCTACCACTGATACCGAAATGATCTTCTAATTTTTCATGCCTTTTACATTTTTTCTTCTTTCCAACACATCTTCAAATCCCGTAACTCATCTTCTTTCTGTAACACTAACAAGAGTGAATCCCTTGAAAATAATATTATCTTAGATGTTCAGTTTTTAAATAAACAAGAATAACACTCATATGGCTTATAATATATTTGGATTTACTTCTACCATATTATTAAGGTTTTATATTTATTATCCTTATTATTTGGTTTTCTCTTTACTCACAACCATTAAATTGATAAAATTATCTTATATTTTTTTCAACTTTCTACTTTTATTACTTTAGAGGTGGCCCTTACATTTTTCGCATGTGTGCACCAATTTTATTTTCTACCTAACCAAGTCTAAAGTTAATCTCTATCTTTGTCTGTAGCTCCAGAACTGTGAAAGAATAAATTTCTGTTGTTTTAAACCAAACAGTTTGTGGCACCTTGTTACAACATGCCTAGGAAACTGATATACGCCATTTTCCTAGTTGCCTCACAGTATTCTTGTACAGTTGTCCCCTCTTATCCTCAGGGAATACAGTACAAAAACCCCACAGATAGTACTGTATCCTATGTATTCTGTTTTTTCAACCTTATGTCCAAGATAGCTACTAAGTGATTGACAGTCAAGCAAGCAGCATCTGCAGTGTGGCCATGCCAGACAAAGGGACGATTCATTTCCTTGTGGGATAGAGTGGGTCGGCATGAGATTCCATTATGCTACTTAGCACGTCTCACAATTTAAAACTTATAAACTGTTTACTTCTGGAATTTTCCATTTAATATTTATTGACTGTGGGTAACTAAAACCACTGAAGAAAACAAAACCACAGATAAGAGGGGACTACTGCTATTTTCTCCACTTGAAAAGTCCGCTTAGGTAACTGCATCTTCAAATTGTCATTTCAGCCAAATGTTATTTTCTCTCTGCCCACTTCACTAAGTAGGGTTCTGTCATATACTTTCATTGAATCCCGCATTTCTTTTTCATATAGCATTTCCCACAAATGTAACTAAGCATGATATTATTATTGTTTATTGTTTATTTCCTCTACTAGAATGTAAGCTCCTTGAGGATGCAGATATATGTTTACCACTATACCCTTAGTATCTAAGGCCATATATAGCCCATGGTGATTTTAAATAAATATATGATGAAAGATTTAATTAATATACATTATAACAAGGCTGATTTTAGAGTACTGGCATTCCTAATTTAAAGACTGTATCTACTCAGGAATAACGAGTCAAGATGTTTTTCATAAAAGATCCCATGCTAAACACATGTATTTATCCATTAGAACATCAGGATAATAAATTAAAATATATCTCTTATTATAATTTTTTAAATAATTTAATTTTAGTTCCCATTAATGTCAGCCATCTACTAGAACCACAGTCCTACATTAAACAACATTTAGCATCTCTGCCTGAATATGTTTTCCTCATTGACAGAAATATCATTTTCTTTCAACTTAAACCTACGTGTTTCTTTTTAGACATTTGCCCTAGCTATAACTTATACATATAAGCATAGAAGAAAGAAGCTCTTTTAGTGGTAGTAAGAAAATAATTATTCGAGGTATCAAAGTGTTCCTCAATTCCAGAGGAATGCCCTGAAGATAATTGCTAACAACCAGGAAGAGCAGAGAATGTCACAGACTGAAAACATGTGATTATGAATGAACTTAGCAATGATTAAGTGAGGCGGAATGGGAAGATAATCACAGAAATTTATGTGAACCAGAATACTGACAAATAGACAAAATTTGCTCAGATTGGGAAAAAAATAAGCATCTCCAGATTTAAAAACAGAAATTTCCAAAAAAAAATTGGTCTGACACTGTTCTAGAATTGCCTTCACACTAATAATTCATTAATTTTGGTGATCCTGTCTTGTTCAGTGGAGACTGATTACAGGAATTACGTCCAAGCATGGCCTTTCCCTGGTGCTAAGAATAAAGTATTGAGCTTCAAACTCAGTTTCTTCCAAATGAGAATATACAAATTAGTAAATCCGTGAGAAAATAGTTAACATTGTTAAAGAGATAGGGAGGAATGAAAAGTTTGTCTTTCAAAATGTAAAATCAATAAGCCACACATACTTTTAGTAACTATAGACATGGAGAATTGCTCCTTAAATTTGAAATTCTTTCTTTTACTAGTCAACACCAAAATAATGTCCATTATTTTTTATATCTAAATTAATAAATGCCCTTAAGACCCCAATCAGCTAAAATAACCATACCTTCCAGTGCTACATTGGATCTTGTAAGGATTGATTTAAAATGCCACATGTTGAACTTTTTTGTAAATGAAATGGTCCATACAGACACTATTACTTACAATTTTTAAAAGATGGCATCTCATTCTGTTGCCCAGGCTGGAGTAGAGTGGCACAACCGTAGCCCACTGCAGTCTTGAACTCCTGGAATCAAGCAATCCTCCCACTTCAGCCTCCCAAGTGGCTGGGGCTACAGGCAGGTACCACCATGCCCAGCTAATTTTAAAACTTTTTGTAGAGATGGGGCCTCACTGTGTTGCCCAGGCTGCTCTCTAACTCCTGGCTTCAAGAGATCCACCTGCCTCAGCCTTCCAAAGTTCTGGGATTTGGGGCCTGAGCCATTGCATCCAACCCTACTTATAATCTTAATCAAAATTTTCTAGGATTTTAACTAAATCAACTGTCATTGAATGCTTTAATTATTATTTTTTTGAGTGGTTAACAATATATAATGTGAGGAAAAGGAGTTGTTCTGGGACTTTCACTATCCTAGACAACTGAGGATATATCTTCTAATGCATTGAAAATTATATATTTTTCCTTTATGACCACATTTTTAAAATTAAGGTAATTGAGTTTCTGAAAAGGGCATTAAGATATCCACCCTGAGTTAAAGACATGGACTTTAGTTAATGTAAACTTGTGATAATTATTTTAATCGAAAGTATACTGTATCAATAAGATAGTCTCTATAATAAAATATTACAAACTCATAGCAGGGGAAAAAGCCTTTATCTCATAAATCTTAGCTACTCTGCCTCTGGAAACTGGCTAGGCCACTCCACTAATACTAGCTAAGCTTGCTCTTGAGTCTGTTTCAGTTGAGGATCAGCTTAATTTATCCCTGAATTTATCCCTGAAGCTGCAGGTTTTCACATTAGCATGTAGCTCTACTCCAAGTATATCTCATCTCCTTGGACTAGCAGGATAGCTACCATGTTTCCCCCAAAATAAGACCTACCCATAAAATAAGCCCTAGCAGGATTTCTAAGCATTTGCACAATATAAGCCCTACCCTGAAAATAAGACCTAGTGATGGGCGGCGTGGCTATGCAGCGTCTGTGCACAACCCATGCATTCCGTCCCAGAGCAGTAAAGAAGATGAGCAGCCCTTCTCATCTTCCCCATGAGAGCTCTATTGCTCCACATGAGAGATTGGGGCCAATGGTTCTAAATGAAATAGAGTCGCAAGAAATTCAGGATGGAATTTGGGGTTTGGAGAGTTATGATGATGTTCCAGAAGAAGACGACTTAACTATATTTGAATAAATGTAGATTGTTGTACCATACTTAAAAAAAAAATAACACATCCCCTGAAAATAAGCCCTAGGGTGTCTTCTTGAGGAAAATTAAATATAAGACCCTGTCTTATTTTCGGGGAAACACGATATATGGTATCTTGGCGATGGCAAAAGTGCAAGAGAATAGGTTCATGCATGCCATGCTTTTGTTGCCTTTGGTCCTGTCATAGTCGCTTATATCCATTGGCTAAAGCAAGTGGAAAGGCCAAGCTAAAATCAGGATAAAAGTATAGCTCCCTTTTTGTGGGAGGACTTAAAAAATTATGTAACAAAGGCAATGAATTCAGAGTGTGATGATGAACTAAGACATAATAATTCAATCTCCAATAGGCATCATTTTAATTTTATTAATAATTTGATTCCCAATTATTCTTCAGATTATTGAAATGGTTGAGAAATAGATGTGTTGGGTTATATGAACTGGCTATCTATACATCCTTAATTTGCTCTACTCATACTGTTCTTCTAAATGAGATCATTATTGGAGAAAGGCATCCTGGGCATGCAAAGTAGGAGAATCTAATATTAGAAAAAGTAATAATTATTAAAATAGTAGGTGGGCAAGAATGATTTCTAGTGTTTCTGAATATATGGGTGTACTGAAAACTAAGGTTTGGCTTTACATAGCAAAGCAAATTAAAAGATCCCCACTGCCCTAGGAAAACTACAGTCCTTATAACTCAAAGGCTGAAAGATTTATTTCCCTGTGGACCAAGGTTTCAGCAGATCAATTAAGAGAGCATGTTCTTTTCTTCTGCTGCCATGTGCAGGAAGAAAAATGTGTTGATTATGCCATTTCAGAGTACTGTATACACAAAGTCAACTTTATGGGTTAGTCTAACCTACAGAGCAAGATTCAGAAATTGGGAACCAGAAAATAATCAGTCTCTGTCCACTTGGCAGCATGAACTATCATGAAGGCCAGTAGTTGGCAGGCAGGATCTGGAGTTCAGAGTGGCTCTTGCTTCACGGCTTCTGATCAAAGGAATGAAGCTCCCTAAACTCAGTAAAGTTTGAGGATAAAATTACTATATAACATATGCCCTAAAATTTACAAAGAGCTTAGAGCAATGTAACCTCTCCCCTCCAGGCAAGGAAATGAGTACCATTAAAATTTCTAGGTTTTACAATACTTTAGAGAAAGAAAATTGCCTTTAATATGACCAAGTCAGCCATAATGGGTTCTCTTTCAGCACAGGGCTAATTTTCTTTTTGGCTTCGTCTCCCGCAGAATGATTTTTCTGTGTGGAGCCTCTGTTAGGTTAATGGCAAACATCTTGTGTAGTAAAGCAATAAATCAGCCCTTATTATTAACCTGGGCTCCTTTAACTTTATGATTTTTAGAATAGTATGAAAATGTGTATCATTTTTTGAATAGTGTCTATGTATCCAAAGGATTTATTATTTCTAAAATACATGCTTAAATAAAAATAATAGCCCTTGTTCAGTGTGATCTGATAATGGTACAGAGTATGTCATTGTGCCTTAGAGCTGAAAGTGACCTTGGAGACATCAACTCCAACTTTACATTAGGGCATGAATGTCATCTTAAATATCCCTGAAAGAATGTCATCTACTTTCCGGTGGAGCACTTTCAGTAAACAGATTCTTTCTAAGAGAAAAATGCAACAGGAACCCTGACAATACCCTTCAAGTTCCCCAGTGCTTATTTCTTCAGATCCATAATATAAACAGTTTTTTTTTAAAAAAAGAAAGAAAAAGTGGGAATTAATAAAAAGAAAATTTAAAGCCCTTGATAGGAAATTAAAAATTTTTTATTTGAATTTAATTTCACTGTGTATTTGTATCTCTTTCTCTAAAGTGTGATTTTTGAAGAAAGGAGGGAGAAGTGAGAAGTGATTAGTCAGCTATATTCATGGTGTTGAAGAAAGAATTCACTTTTTTGGAACATAGCCTGTGATAGCAGAACAACGCTTGGCAAGAAACAGGTTATGTTTGGCTGGGAAGTCATTGGCACTACCAAGAAATATTAAAGTGTAGATTTGAAAGAATGATAGAAATACCCAAGCAAAATTGAAAACCATGTAGAACCCAGAGTGCAGCAGAGCAATGGAAGAATGGTCTGTTGGTCAACATAGAGTTAATACGTAACTTTGCCCTTCTTCTTCTAGTCATGGAACTCATATTAGCAGTCTTCACATTTCATTTAAATTAAGGTATCAGAAAGAATTCTCAGGCTTTGCAGGTGAACATATTTGCTACTTTCTTTTTAAACACAAGGTACAAGAACTTTCCAAAGCATGGTGATATTTGAGATCAGCAAGATGGCTGACTAAGAGACATTGGTTGCCAGATTGTCTCCGAAAGAAGGAAAATTTTAGAAGAAAAAAAAAAACAAAAACATAGGTCAGGTGTGATCCTGATGGCAAAGTGCCAGAACCTATCAGAGATTCCATGGGAAGAAGTTGTGGAGCAGAACAAGAAGGAGCAAGATTTCAGCAGAGATCAACCCCCCCGAGGAATTTGGAGGCCCATGGACAGGGTGGGTAAGGTGTTTATTTTCCCTCCTCTCACATCTCTGGCAGACTGCAGGCTCCCAAACTGTTGGAGAGCTTCTCTACCCTCAGGAGCCCAAAAGCAGCTTCTGCCAGTGAACTAGGAACTTCTTGAGAACAGAGCACCAGGCTGCCAACCCCCCTCAAGGTTATTCCCCCTCACCAGAGACCTGAGCCAAGGTGGCAGGTACTATATTGCTTTCCCACCTACTGTGTGCCTTTGTCCTCCCCAGGGAGATTCAGCCCTTCAGTTTTCTTGTCACTGGTCCCCACACAAACATGTCCCAACTCTTGCCCAGACTGCAATGGCCGCAGGGAGCTGGTGGGTCCCAGGGAAACTATGTGATTCCAGATCTTGGATATTCAGGGCAAGCTGCCTTCAGGGGAAAGGTGAGTGCAACAAGCCAGGGGAGCCCCTCAGGATAAAGGAGACCAGAGTGCCAGCTCTCCTCCATTCAGACTCTTCTTTTCCTCCTTCACTCCCCTGCCCACAGCTACTGACACAGCCATGGCATTTCCCACATAAGTCAGCTTGGATGCTCCAAGGTGTGATTGAGCCAGGACTCTCAGAAGTGGCTGCTTCCCCTCCACTGGCACACCTACCACACGGAGGCTTCCACAGAAAGTGAAACTCATACGTTTTCTCTTAAAGACTTGCAGCAGATCAAGGGGTGCCTGGACTGTGAGCTCCCTGCCCACCGGCCCTGCCTGATGCTGCTCACCGGGCTCCCTCAGAAGAGTGGGGCATACTCCAAAGGAAACAGACATTAAGCCTGCCTGAGCACTCAGCAGGCAGCCCAGGACCAGCATGCTTCTCTCTGGCACATCCAGGGCTTGAACTTGGAGGATCAGAGGATAGTCCCATACCCCCAGGACTCAATCATGTTGCTTAAGGGTATAAAGGAGAGAATTGTGAACTAATCTTGGTAGGTGAGGGAGACTGAGCAGGCAGAACTAAAAGGAGAGAGCAGTGTGGCTCCCAGCCGCAGCTCACTCACAGAGGACCCCTAGCCCCACAGGAAAGCCAGCTTTCAGTCCAGGGTGAGATCCCGGGCAGAGAAGCTCCCAGCCTGCAGCACCACTGCTGGTGAGCTCAGCTAGTTTGGGCTGCAACTTGTGACCAGATGCCAGAAGGAAACCTGTGGGACAAGGGACGAGGGAGAAGAACAAAACCTACTCCTGCTGCCAGACTGTGAATCCCAGATGGCCCCTCCTCCATGAGCAGGCTTTTTTGTTTGGTGGGGTTGCTTCAGCTCTTCCTGGTGGCTTTCCCCAGTGGCCTGGGAGCTGACCCTTGACCCCTTCCAAAACAGCTCTTGTGCCAACCTTTGTGGAGCCCGAAAATAAGCTCACCCAACCCTGTCCCACCCAGACTCACTCCTCCAATTACCTCTGCTATGCTGGAGCAGGAGTCCCCTGGGGGCTCCACAGCCCTTCCTTGTCCACCACCTGGGACAGACATCCAAGTGCTTTTCCTGATTGACTAGAGTTCAACACAGGTCCGAAACACATCATTGCAGCTACTTCTTTCCTGCAAGCACCGCCTACTGGCAGGGAGGACAACTTGTATAGCCCATTACAGCATTTACTGACTCAGTCATGCAGAGTGTGGCTGACTCTTACCCACAAGCACCACCTGCTCACTTGGAGATTAAGCTAGACATTCCAATATATTCATACTGTTAAGAAACCCACAGGGTTGGGAAAGACCTCTATCTCCCCTTGTCAACACGAGGTAGGGAATCTGCCCATGCACGCCGTACACCACTGCTATAAATAACTATCAATTAAGAAAACCAGCACACTAAAGTTATCTATAATCAAGGTATCCATATAGAACCTAGACTCACCTCAAAACTATAGGAAAAACTCTCCTAGACATCAGCCTAGGCAAAAAATTTATGACTAAGACCCCAAAGGCAAATACAGCAGCAAAAAAAATAAATAAATGTGACTTACTTAAAAAGTTTCGGCGGGGTGCCGTGGCTCACGCCTGTAATCCTAGCTCTCTGGGAGGCCAAGGTGGGCGGATCGTTTGAGCTCAGGAGTTCGAGACCAGCCTGAGCAAGAGCGAGACCCCGTCTCTACTATAAATAGAAAGAAATTAATTGGCCAACTAATATATATAGAAAAAATTAGCTGGGCATGGTGGCACATGCCTGTAGTCCCAGCTACTTGGGAGCCTGAGGCAGCAGGATCGCTTGAGCCCAGGAGTTTGAGGTTGCTGTGAGCTAGGCTGACACCATGACACTCACTCTAGCCTGGGCAATAAAGTGAGACTCTGTCTCAAAAAAAAAAAAAAAAAAAAAAAGAAAAAGAAAAAGAAAGAAAAAGTTTCTGCCCAGCAAAGGAAAGAATCAATAGAGTAAAATGACAACCTACAGAGTGGGTGAAAATTCACAAACTATACATCCAAAACAGGGCTAATATCCAGAATCTACAAAGAACCCAAGCAAATCAGCAAGAAGAAACAAATAACCCAATTAAAAAGTACATAAAAAACATGAACAAAGTTTTTCAAAAGAAGATACACAGATAGCCAACAGGCATGAAAAAATGCTCGACATTGCTAATCATCAAAGAAATGCAAATTAAAACCACAGTGAGATACCACCTTATCCTTATCAGAATGGCTATTATTAAAAAAAACAATAGATGTTGGCATTGATGTGATTAAAAATGAAATGTGTATATGCTATTGGTAGGAATGTAAATCAGTACAACCTCTCTGGAGAACAGTATGGAGATTCCTCAAAGAACTAAAACTAGACCTACCATTTGATCCAGCAATCCCACTGTGGGGTATCTACCTAAAGGAAAAGAAGTCATTATATCAAAAAATATACCTGTACCTGAGTGTTTATCACAGCACAGTTCACAATTGCAAAGATGTGGAATCAACTCTTCCCTTCCCTTCCTTCACCTTCCCAATTAATGAGTGGAGAAAGAAAATGTGATATATAAATGCCATGGAGTACTACTCAGCCATGAAAAGGAAGGAAATAATGTCAATAACACCATTTGCTGCAGCTTGGATGGAACTGGGTATGTTATCTTAAGTGAAGTATCTCAGGAATTAAAAAACAAACACTATATGTTCTCATTAATAAGTGGGTACTAAATGATGGGTACACGTGGTCATAAAGTGGTATAAAGGACATTGGAAACTAAGAAGGGAGAGGATGAGAGAAGTGAGGAATAAAACCTTACCTATAAAGTATAGTTTACACTATTCTGGTGATGGGCACTCTGAGAGCCCTGATTCAGCATTATGCTATTAGTTTATGTAACAAGAACACCTGTACTCTGTAATATTTTGGGATAAAAGTTATTAAAAAATAAAGAACTTTCCAATTGGCCAAAATTTTACTATATCACAAACATATAAAAAGAAAGCAATTTCCCCGGGCTTTTCTCCATTAGAAATTAACAGATTGTCAACTGGAATAGAGAAGTGAGTGTTTAACAAACCGATTTCCCATAAATAACAGCAGTAACACCTAGACAATGAACAGCAAGAAAATGTGTTTGAAGGCTCCGGAGACTGAACAGAGCAGATGATTTGTGGAGAGGAGTCAAAACTTGACACAAACATCCAGCAGAGTGAGCTTCTTTCTTTTTTTTCTCTACATTGAGGTTACGTGCTGTCCTGACCTAGGTTGTAATGTCAAGTGGTCCAAATTCTGATGGAAAATTCTGGTTCCTTTCTGGAACCAAAGGAAGGAATCCTGGGGCAACAATAGTCTCCGAAGATCGAGAGGGAAGCTCCAGAAAAGATACCCAGAGATACCTAAATTCATGCATAAATTCACCATACGTCCATGTTGTTTCCTGAACCACTTCTGTGTGGGGCAAACTATAAGCATCAACAACTAAGGCTTGAAAAATGGAGCTTCAGATTGCTGAGTTATTGCCCACATTTATATCTAAACAAGTTAATTGCCTGATGAAAACAAAAATTCCACACTTTGGAGTCTATAACATAATCTGGAATACCCATAATACAATATTCACAATGTCCAGGGTATACAAGAAAATTACTTAAAATAAAATGAGCCAGGAAAATGTTATCCAACCTTAAAGGAAAAGATAATCAGCAGATGACAACCCCAAGTTAATAGAAATGCTAAGATTATAAAACAAAAAACTTTAAAACATCTATTTTAACTCTGCTTGGTGAGGTAAATGCAAATGTTCTCATTATGAATAAAAAAGTAATTTCAGCAAAGACATATAAACTCTAAAAATATAGAAGTTTTAGAATTAAAACATGCAACATCTATAAATAAACTCATTGGATAGTCTTCATAGCAAAATGGGGATGATAGAGGAAAAATATAATGACAAATAAATAAAAATTATACAATCTGAGAAAAACTGATTAAACAAAATAAAGAAGCAGATCCTCAGAGACCTGTGGACAATTTTCAAAAAGTAAATTATATGAGTAACTGAAGTCTCAGATAAAGAGGAGAGACAAGAAAAAAAAGTTTTGAAAAACATCTGAAAACTTCCAAAATTTAATGAAAGACACATTTACAAAGTCAAGAAGCTTAGGAAACTAAATACAATAAAATCAAAGAGAATCATGCCTAGAGACATCATATTCAACCTGCTGAAGGTCTTGAAAGAAGTCAGAGGAAATGACACACGGATTATGTAGAGAAGAACAACAAATTGAATACCAGCAAACTTCTCATTAGAGACCATAAAACCCAGAAAACAGTGGAGCCATCTCTTTAAAGTACTGAAATAAAATAAATATTGATCGAAAATTCTATATTAAATGAAAGTATTCTTCTAAAATGAAAGCATTCTCCTTTAAAAATTAATTCAATGCACGTGTTTTGGCCTATACCTGAACTCTACATTTGCTTGCAATGACTTCTTGATGTATCCTTACAGCACTATCACACAGCTGATTGTAGTAGCTTTATAGTAAGTCTTAAAATCAGCAGTGTAAGTCCCCTAGATTTGTTATTTTTTTTTCTAAGATTGATAAAACTGTGGAAAATTCCTCTAGCCAGAAATTTGGCACAATTATAGGGCTTACTTTATTTGCTTCTTTTTATTAGAGATCTTGTTCTTGAGTTGTTTTTTTTTTATTTTTTGTTCCATGTCTAAAAATGATTTTATTCTGTATTTCCTCAAGTTCACACTTATTTACAGCTTATTCCAGTGCGAATTACATCATCATGGCCACAAATGGAAGTTGCTTGCTCTCACATTGCTAATACTGTAGAAACATTATTTACCATATTTAATATACTCACTGTCCTTTTGTGCCCTAGATAGTTCTGTTGCTTACCTTTTCACTTGTGTTTGTAATACAGGTACAGAGTAATCACCTCCACGAATTGTTGCATATTTAATTATTTTAGGTTGTTCTAAAATCAAAATGGTAATAATTGTCCCATGAGTGTGCACTTTTTTGAACTTTCTTTACAATTAAAAGGAAAGTAACTTACTTTTCCAGGTATACGTCATAATTGATTAAATTTTTAAGGTATAAATGAGGTTCTTAATGTTTTAACTTTATGAGAATGTCACCATTTTGCATTACATATTACTAGACTGATGATAAGAATGCAGATATGAACATAATATGTAAATGGAATTTTGTGTTAAATGAAATCAAAATGATTTTATGTACTGTATAAATTAAGGTTTTATGGTTTGGATGAATAACAATAGTGGCAGCACTGAGTCCATCACAGTATGGGTACGGTATACTCATGACAAAAATAAAAGGACCTATAACAGTCAGTATCACATTTCCATTCTTGACAGTTACTTTGTTTCATTGAGGAATATATTATTTATTACACTAAAATATAATTACTTTCAATGTTATACATTTCATAGTTTTGTAGACTTTAATTATATCATGTTGCAAAATGCATGCATCAACTAATGCATAGATAATTATAACATTATTTACATCATATTGTAAACAAAATTGTTCTAGACAACACTAGGTATCCAAAGATGTTTTTCTTTCAAAGGTATTTTGTTGTTGTCGTTGTTGATGTGAAAGAAACACTGCATTATAAAAACAATAGAAAAATAAAATATTTTCAAAGAATTTTACTCAACTTTTATTCAAAAGAGAAATGTTCTTGGGCACAACCTATTTTGGAGAACTTAATTAACCATATTTATTTAATATAACTAGACTAGCTCTTCAAAACTCTAAGCCATTAAATAGAGTTGCCAATAAGGGTGGAAAAACATTAATTTTCAGTCATCACAGCTAATAACTACAGGTTATAATTTTATAGAAAATACAATGGTCATAACTGTGTCTGGATTCTCTAATGAATTTAAATCTTTTAACTAATTGGCCATGATTTCAAATCACAATGCATTTAAAAATAATGATTATTATACTTTACACATTTCTGTCAAAGGGTAAATAATGAGTCTACGAAAGACCATTTAACAAAATGCTTAGATTATAAATTATAAATATGGCAAATTGAAAATAGGTCTGTGTTTTTAAATAGTCAGAAATAAGTCTTTGTGCTAAGGCTTATAGCATCAAAAGTTTTTGGACTGCACATAAAATACATCTAACTTGATCTAATTTAAAGCCATAAGAAGAGCAGTGCGAAATGGGTCCATGGACTTCTGCACAATCAGCAATCAGAATTCTCAATGTCTCTTATCCCTGGATCTCTCACTGTGTTAAATTCAGTATCCCCTCTGCATAGGATTGCAGAAGCTTCAAGTTCATATCCTTAAACTTCTGATGAGAGGAAAAGACTCTTCTCTCAACTCCAATTTGAAAATTCCTGAGAAGGAGTGTGATTGTCTAGCTTCACTTGCTTGTTAATTCCTGAGCCAATTATCGAGGCTAGAGTCTGGAGAGTGAGGCTGGAGGCATTCTGAACATAATAATCTGCTTCAATGGCTCACAGTTCAACTCATTTCTAGAAATATGGAAAAAAACTACTTAAGCAATGGTGGCTTCTATTCTAAGCCTTTTGAGGTTGGATGTGTGATAATGGGAAGAAGAGTCATTTCTCTGAAGGAGGGGCTATTTTTCAAAAAAAAAAAAGGCAGAGAGAGGAGACTGAGAAGTATAAACAATAACTGTGTGCTACAGTCAATCTTTGGCTCTTTAGAGCACATTCCACACACTATACTATAGGTATAGTAGGTACAAACTATAGCATAGTACCTACACTATATGTGGGGTATACTATAGCATGTCCACTTTTTTTTTCTCAATTCCAAATGGAATTTCTTAAATTTGTAAATTGTTTTTTACAGCCCTATCCTTACAACCATGATGTTATTGTGAAGAAAAAAATTAAAAAGTGGAAGGGTGAAGCCAATATCAGAAAAGCAAAATTTTCATGGAAACAGCTATCAAATTTTAGCTTACATTTTATTAGCCTAGACTGTAACATGTGGACCATAAGGCCTACAAAGAACAGCTGAAAAAGTCATTTTCTAGCTAGGCAGATTGCTGCCTTATACAAAATCCAGATTTTATTAATGAGGAAAAAGTCTAGCAACTGAAATTTACACTTAGCTATTCCTTCTAGCTCCAAGCTCAGGATTTCTTAATGGTTTTCATTTCCCTCAACTATGACACAAGGCTGTGACTCTACAAACCCATTCAATAAAAGGCCTATTCTAATCTCTCCTAACACACTGAAGTGACTTAAAATGATGTTGAAGTCAAAATTAAAAGAAAAAAAAACCCAAATTTTTATTTTAGAAAAAGTAAAAAAGGGACCTAATATGTAGTGATCAACAATCCATAAGATACACCACATTTTACTGGGCATGACCCTTAAGGACTCGTTCCTTGGAGTTGGACTGACCTCTCCGTCAACCACTCTGCTAGTTACGGGTCCTGTATCACAGGAACTTCTCTTCACATGAGGACTTTGCAGCCATGACTTGTACAAAATGAGCAGTCCAGCTCCTGTTTGCATAGTGAGCTGGGCAATTACTTCACGGCTTAAGCAAAAATAGCCTTTCTCCCCATTCCCATCCCTCCCTGAAATCAGAAACTGTAAAAGCCCACACAAGCACTTTAAAATCATAGTCATCTATCTGTTAATTTTGTTTGAGGGAACTAATTAGTAACCAACATCAGGAATAGTGTCAGATCATCATTTTAAATCTGGGCCCAGCATTCACTTTCTCTCTTAGTAAAAGGTCTGCCTGTCTCTCTAGGATTTTGTTTCATGGAATTTGCTTTGGCCTCTGTATCTGAACTATAAATAATAGACTGAGATGGGAAGGACACACTAATCTTCTTTAAATGTGGCCTCTGACATCAGGCAATGTCCCCTATATATAATTGCATTGAAATTCCTATGACAGGCAAGGAGAACACAGCATAAGTGCTTGGGAAAAGTCTGGGATGTCAGACTGTCCTGGTTTTTAGGCTCTTCTGAGGCTTCATCATCACCATGACCATCATCATCATCCTCTTTTGTCCTTCCTCCTTTTCTTTTTTTCTTTTTTTTGTCCTTTCTTCCTTACTTCCTTTTTCTCTTTCCTCTTTCTCTCATTCTCTTGCTCCCATTTTCTCCTTATTTTCTTTTCTCCTCATGATAAAATGTACATTTAAGTGATGTCCAGAATTTAATCCAAAATCACAATACGTACAAATCTCAGGGAGCAGTTTTTCCTCTGCTGTCCAGAATCTAAATCAGAATCCCCAGAATCTCAGATAAATTTTATTTTGAACGTGGCAAGGTTTTTCACATTTTCAAAGTGTGTACTAGCCTGTTTAAAGTATGCTCTAAGAGTTTCCTGGATCAGCTTGCTGAGTTTACTTCGTCAGAGACACAGTTTCACATAACAAAGTTTGGCTAATCCACTATAGCAGTGTTTTTGGCTGTTTTTACTCTTCTATTTATATTCCATTTGTCTGCTTTCCTGATGTTTTCCATTCTTCATTTTCCTCTATTGAGAAAGTTTTAAAAAGTGTCATTATCTACTAAGAAGTATTCTAAAAATAATCTTCCTTATTTGACACTGTCTTCCGAGCCATTGAATTGATCAGTCAAAGGCAACAAGTTTTATACACAAAATCCATCCGATATGTTTAAACTACTTGGGTTGTATTTAAATACCTGTCCTAGGCTGCATCACATGCACAATCGTGTCCTTTAGTACTCACTGGACTTAAACAGACATTCTGGTTGAGCACATATTCTTGAATTCCCATCCAAGTAAACCTTTGGAGCTAATAAAATGCCTTCTGCCCTGACTGAAAATATGGAAATGGATTTATTCTTAAATATTTTGTTATCCAAACTTAACTTTCTACAAAAGAAACCAATTATAATATTTGATAACTAAGGACAGTTTTCATACCTCATAAGTTAGATTGCTTTCCTAGAGCAGATTTCATTCTATTTTTGATACCACGTTAATAAATATCATATGTACAAGGACAATTCAAAGATTACAAAAGAATCATCATATTTTATGATTCCCTTAATAACACTATTGTCTCAAAATTTTAAATTTGAGACATAATGCCACTTACGGCTATTATGTATACATGTATGTCTCATCCTGAGTCTCTCCTTTAAGTTTTCTGGTTTCCTTTTTCTACTTCCTTTCTCAAGAAAGCCACACAAGGAAAATGATGAAAATATCACTCTTCTATTTAAACAGTGCTATGTGTTTTCTCCAATATCATCCCCTAATAGTCGTATCAAAATTTTTGTTAAATTACTAATCTAGTGCTTACATTATTATGATCATAAAATGTATTTTACAGGCTGTATTGGATGGGCCTGAACTGAAATCATGATGCCAACCTCTTCCCTCATATATTATTTTTCAACTAATTTACAGCAGGTGTAGGATATTTTTTAGTCAAAAAGTAACTGGAACCTTTCATCACTGGTGTTCAGGAATATACAAGGAAGCCTAACAAAGGTTAGATTTGAAGGAGAAATGATGGATTTTTGAGCGAAAACTCACCATAAACCACAACCGGTAATATTCTTGCACATTTTTAGTAAGTAGTGGGTCTCAGCGATACCTAAACCCATCGTGACCAACTAGCCTGTTGCTACTTTTTGTCATGTGATTAAATGACTGTGTGGGTCAGGTATAAAGGTATCATCACTCCTCTAATATGTTGCAACAGTTTGAATAGATATAATACAGGAAGACTAATCTGTTGGTTGCTTCTCAGGAGTGACAAGGCTGATGTTCATGATAAAAGAGGTTCTGAAATTGTATACAGTGATTTTAATTTGCATCAGTGATGCTGAAGCACAGGTCTAGCACAGTTGTACTACTGCATACAGGGATAAAAAGCCTGTTTCTCTAATTCTTACTTACGACAGTTTTCATAGGAAAAGTGCACATGGAAGCACTCAAGTGTAGTGATAGAAACACAGATTTACTGCCAAACACCACTGGATCTGAGACAACTCTCTCAATTGATAACTGTATGTGACCTTAGACAACTTATATATATTTGATAAGACTGAATTTTCTCATTGGCATAGCAGGGATCATATTAGAATGTACATAATAAACATGCTATTAAGACAATTTCTGCCATGTAGTAAGTGCTCAGCACATTTTAGTAGCTTTTTTTTATTTTGCCATTATTGTTGTTAAAGTATATTTGGTAAGGCATAGATACACTAATCTATTGAGTCAGGAGCCCTTCTTATGCAGGATTTTCTAGATATATTTTTCAAATATTTTTCAGCACAAAACACTAACCAGTATGTTCTGTGTACGAAAGCCACTGCTATCCCCTCCATTATGCCAAACCTACAATAGTCTAGAAAAATTCAGGTGAATGTGAAGAAAAAGAACAGCCAGCTCCAGTCCCTCCCTATGTACCTGGCACCCAGATCTGGATTAAACATTCCTAGTACTGAAGGCACTTAGGAATCTGGGAGCCCTTCAAGTCGTGAGAAAGTTCCCTGTCTAAAGTGAGCCTCTGGATTTCATTTTTTAATAGCGCCTCTATAATCCTAAAACATGTAATACAGAACTGGGCTTTAAACAAGAAAATTCCATGCTTGTCAAAACAGTTCAGGAGAGTCTATAAAATAAGCTTATGAGAAGAGATGAATCTCTATGGGAAGGGAGCTAAAGCAAAATAGAAAGTTCTAGCAAAACTTAAAGATCAGAAGCAGCAAATGTTTTCCTGGACCAATGCCTGTAATTTGGACAAAGGCTTGAAAACTAGAAAGGACTCAGTCAGCTTTTCTTGGACTATATCAGGGGAGGACAAACATTTTCTATTAAGGAAGAGGTAGTAAGTACTTTAGACTTTTCAGGCCAAGAGACAACATAAAGAATACAATATAGGTACTCTTTAAAGAGAAAACAAATTCTTTTGTTGACAAATTCAAAATATAAAAATGATGATCATTTGATGATCAAATATAGTATTTTTGAATAATACAAGTCTGCCAGTGAAAAGAATAGAATTCTTTCTTGGGGGGGGCATAAGATTTTACTTAAATAGTGTTTAAAGTCAGTGTTCCCTATCATCCAGTTGGGTAGCCACATGTAGAAGAACGAAACTGGATCGTTATCTCTCACTATACAAAAAATTAACTCAAGAAAGATCAATACTTAAATATAAGACCTGAAACCATAAAAACGTTAGAAAAAAATCTAGGAAAAACTATTCTCAACATTGGCCTAGGCATAGTATTTATCACTAAGATCCACAAATGAAAAGCAACAAAAATAAAAATAAATAAATGAGATTCTTTAAACCAAAAAGCTTTTGCACAACAGAAGAAATAATTGGCAGAGTGAATAACCAACTGCATGGCAGAAAATATTCATAAACTATACATCTGACAAAGGACTGATATTCAGAATCTATAAGGAACTCAAACAAATTAATGAGAAGAAAACAATCACATTAAAAAGTGGTCAAAAATGAGAACAGATATTTTTCAAAAGAAGAGATACAAATGGCTAAGACACACGTGAGAAAATGTTCAACATCACAAATTATGAAATACAAAATAAAAATTGGGAAATACAAAGTAAAACTACAATAAGATGTCAGCCTACCCAGTGAGAAAAGGTACCATTAAAAAGTAAAAAAAAGATGTTGGCATTGACACAGAGAAAAGGGAATTCTTATACACTATTGATGGGAGTGTAAATAAGTACAATCTCTATGGAAAATGTATAGAGATTCCTAAAAGAACTACAAATCTAAAAGTAGATCTACCATTTGATACAACATCCCAGGTTCCCACTACTGGGTACCTACTAAAAGAATTATATCAAAAAGACACCTGCACTTGAATCTTATCTCAAGACAAATCACAATTTCAAAGATAGGGAAACCTAAGTGCCTATCAGCTAATGAGTGGATACAGAAAGGGTGATGAATATGTGTGTACGTGTGTGTGTGCACGCACGTGCATGCACACAATATGGAATACTACTCAGCCATAAAATGAAAGAATGAAATAATGTCTTTTTGCAGCAAATTGGATGGAATTGGAGGCCATTTCCCTAAGTGAAGTAACTCAGGAATGGATAATCAATTGCTATATGTTCTCACTTATAGGTGGAAGCTAAGCTATGAATATGCATGTTCATACAGAGTGACATAATGATCACTGAATACTCAGAAGGGGGAAGGTGGCAGGTGGTGAGGGATAAAAAATTACCTACTGGGTACAATAAAGTATCTCCCAACAAAGAAAAGTAAAGGACCAGAGGGTTTCACTGCCAAATTCTACCTAACTTACAAAGAATAATTTATACCAGTACACCTCAAACTAGTCCAAAAAGAGAAGTAAATTATACCTAACTTATTCTATGAGAACAACATTGCCCTGATAACTAAAAATATACAAGGAAAAAACAGAAAAAGAAAACTACAGGCCAATATTCCTGATGAATATAGATGCAAAAATTTTCAACAAAATACTGGGGAACCAAATCCAACCATACATCATCAAAAAGATAATATGCATATATATTTGTCATAATATACCATCATCAAGTGGGATTTTCTCCAAGGATACAAGAATAGTTCAAAATATGGAAATTATTAAACATGATACAATACATCAACAGAATAAAGAAAAAAACACATAATGATCTCGATGGACATATAAAATGTCTTTGATAAAATTCAACATCCTTTCATGATAAAAACTCTCAGCACATTAGGCATTGAAGGAACATACACCAATATAATAAGGTCATATATGACAAACCAATAGCAAGCATCACACTGAATGCAGAAAAGGTGAAAGCCTTTTGTCTGAGAACTGGAATAAGGCAAGAATATCCTCTTTCACCATTCCTATTCAACATAGTACTGAAAGTCCTATCTAGAGCAATCAGGCAAAAAAAAGACAAAAATGATACCCTAATTGGAAAAGAGGAAGTCAAATTGTCCTTTTTGTAGATGACATGATCTCACATCTAGAAAAATCTAAAGATTCCACCAAAAAACTTTTTTAAAATTTCTTTTATTTCAGCATATTATGGGGATACAAATGTTAAGATTACATATATTGCCCATGCCCCCCCCTTGAGTCAGAGCTTCAAGCATGACCATCCCCCAAACGTTGCACCTCTCACTCATTATGTTTGTATATGTGTATATACAAAAAACTCTTAAATTTGATAAATTCTGTAAAGTTGAAAGATACAAAATCAACATACAAAAAATCAGTAGCATTTCTATACACCAATAATGAACTAACTGAGAAAGAAGAAGGCAATCCTATTTATAATATCTACAAAAATAAAATAAAATACCCAGGAATAAATTTAACCAGGGAAGTTAAAGATCTCTAGGAAAGAAAAACTATGAAACACCTAATTGAAGCAGGAGGCATCACACTACCTGGACTTCAAGATATATTATAAGGCTATAATAAACAAAATAGCATTGTATTGGTATAAAATTAGACAAATAGACTAATGGAATAGAATAGAGATCCAAGAAATTAATCTACCTATTTATAAGAAAATGATTTTAGACAAAGTCACCAAGAACATAGGGAGGAAAGAAATTCCTTTGCAATATATGATGCTGGGAATATTGGCTATCCATATGTAGAATAATGGAATTGGATCCCTATTTCTCACCATATAAAAAATCAATTAAAGGTGGGTTAAAGACTTAGATATAATACCTGAAACTATAAAACTACTAGAAGAAAACACAGGGGAAACATTTCAGGACATGGGTCTACACAAAGATTTTATGGCTAAGACCTCAAAAGCACAGGAAACAAAGCAACAATAGGCAAATGGCACTATATTAAATTGAAAAACTTCTGCATAGCAAAGAAAAGAATCAACAGAGTGAAGAGAAAACCTATTGAATGAGATAAAATATTTTTAAGTTATCCATCTGAGTAGGGACTAACATCCAGAATATACAAGGAATGCAAACAACTCAACAGTAAAAGAAAAAAAGATAACCCCATAAGTGGGCAAAGAATATGGATAGACATTTCTTAAAAGAAGACATAAAAATGGTTAACAGATATATAACAAAATGCTCAAAATCACTAATAATAAGGGAAATGCAAATCAATGCCACAGTGCAATATAATCTTACCCCAGTTAGTATAACTATTACTAAAAAGACAAAAACTAACAGATGCCAAATAAGGATAAAGAGAAAAGGGAACTCTTATACACTGTTAGTGGGAATATAAATTAGCTCAGCTAGTATGGAAAATTGTATGGGGATTTCTCAGAAAACTGAAATCAGAAGTACCATATGATCCAGCCATCCACTATTGGGTATTTATCCAAAGTAAAGGAAGTCAGGTTTATCAAAAGAATATCTGCACTCCCATGTTTATTGCAGCACTATTCACAATAGCAAAGATAGGGAATAAACCTAAGTGCCCATCAATGGACAACTGGATTAAAAAACGTGGTATATATACATCATAGACTACTATTCAGCCATAAAAAGAATGAAATGATGTCATTTGCTATAACATGAAGGAACTGGAGGTCATTATGTTAATTGAAATAAGCCAAGCACAGAAAGGCAAATATTACATGTTTTCACTTGTATGTGTTAACTAAAAAAGTTGATTTCATAGTGGTACAGAGTGTAGTAATAGACACCAAAGGCTGTCAAGTGTCTGTGGAAAGGGAAATGAAGAGAGGTGGGTTAAAGGGTAAAGATGCAGAGTCAGATAGAATAAGTTTTAATATTTGATAGCAGAGTAAAGTGACTATAGTTAGTAGCAATGTGTTATATATTTCAAAAGATCTACAAGAGAGGACTTGAAATGATCTCAACACATAAAAATGATAAATGCTTGAGGTGACATATACCCTAAATACCTTCACTTGATCATTACATATTTTGCTCATGTGACAGAATGTCACTTGTACCCTATAGATAGATACAAATATTGTGCATTGATAAAAAATTTATGCCACAGCACTCCAGCCTGGCCAACAGAGTGAGACTCTCTCTCTCAAAAAAAAAAAAAACTAAATTTAAATTTAAAAAATACATTAGAGGCCGGGCGCAGTGGCTCACGCCTGTAATCCTAGCTCTCTGGGAGGCCGAGGTGGGCGGATCCTTTGAGCTCAGGAGTTCGAGGCCAGCCTGAGCAAGAGCGAGACCCCATCTCTACTATAAATAGAAAGAAATTAATTGGCCAACTAATATATATATATATATATATAAATTAGCCGGGCATGGTGGCACATGCCTGTAGTCCCAGCTACTTGGGAGGCTGAGGCAGAAGGATTGCTTGAGCCCAGGAGTTTGAGGTTGCTGTGAGCTAGGCTGACGCCACGGCACTCACTCTAGCCTGGGCAATAAAGTGAGACTCTGCCTCAAAAAAAAAAAAAAATACATTAGAGTATGTCTGCTCCCAGATTCTTCCTTTAAAAGGACTTACATATCTGCATATATCTTTTTATATATGGATGGATATACTCATATATACAACCACATAGGAGGTATCAGTATGAATTCATGGTTTTCAAAATTATAGATAAAAATATATAGATATACAGGGTCTACATTTATTTTATCTATAATATTAAAAACCATAAATTTATACTTATACCTTCAATTCTAATCCATAGTGTTCATGTTTAATTTCTCTATTTACATATTTGGTATTATTGGCATCAACAGTAAGCATGTAAGCATGTGGGTGTCACTGCAGTGTGAGGGCCTCTGGGTGACCTTGCAGGTACAGAGAACCACTGTATGGGTCTCCTGAACCCTAAACTGAAGTAAAAAATAAATGTGATTCAATTATTTTCACCTTGTTTTTATTCATCAATCTCCACTGAATGTAAACAATCTCCTGTTGGCTCCACTGCTTCCCATTTTGGGTCCTTTCTTTATCCCTATCCATCTCCCACATGATACGCCAGATAACTGCTGCATTTAGGCCTCAAAAAGATGCTCTCCTTGCTCACTTGGACTTTGACACCCAACATTAGGCAGCCCCAAGCATGGCCATTTCTGAATGAATAGCCGTTCCAACTTACTGGAAGTCAACATCCTAAACTGGGCCCCTACCTTCACCTATGGGAATACCTACATTACTCAGCTTTACATAATACTCCTTGGACTGATTTATTCAAAGAGAGAGAAAAGCAGAGAGGAAAAGAAGCAAGAAGGGAGGTAAGGAGAAAAATGAAGGAAAGAGGGAAAGAAGGAAGGAAGGAAGGAAGGAAGGAAGGAAGGAAGGAAGGAAGGAAGGAAGGAAGGAAGGAAGGAAGGAAGGAAGGAAGGAAGAGGGAGGGAGGGAGGGAGGAAGGGAAGGAGGGAGGGAGGGAAGGAAGGAAGGAAGAGGGAAGGAAAAAAAATATTTAAAGTTATATCCTTTATTTATAGAAAACTTGAAATTTTATGTATATAATGTGTTTGACATATTTCCTTTAATAACTTTTATACTCAATGTACTGAGAAAAAAGTTTCTAAGAAAAATAATTTAATTTATATTAATAAAAGATGTTAAAAGACAGGGACCAATATCTAAAAGAACGTTTAAATAATAAAATATAATCCCAATTATAGCAGCTGAGAATCTCTACCTATTTCCCCCCCTGGAAAATCTACCTTCAAATAAAAAAATAATTATACTTTCCTCATGAAAGTGTCTTGAGAAATCTCACAAAGAACCCTCTACACCTTAGTGAAACAATTTTCTTTCAACGCTAAAACAAATTTCTTTACCATGCCTGATCTTCAATTCATGGATTTAGAGATGCCTGTGATTTAGATAATGATGACTACAAAAGGAAAATTCAATTAAGAGGTCACTATATAATTGCTTAAGTTACATAAAATGGAGACAAAATAACTGTAACATTCTTTTTTTGTTGTTGTAACATTAGGAATTATTTTCATTATTTCATTATAATTACCATGGACTGGATTCTCAGCCCCAAGGTCCTAGGTATGATGAAATAGAGAAATGTTTGAGAATTGACACAATGAAGTCTAAGAGATCTGGAAGAAGTTACTGTATGTTAGCAGCTATGGACTTATCAGAGGACTGGGGAGAAATGGAGGAAATAGAGAAAGTCAAACTTTTCTGATAAAAATGTTAGGTACTTTGGATGAATATGAGTGCTTAGCTCTTTCTGAAGGAGAGCTGCCCCATATTGTCATTGATTAAACTTCTATTATGTTTACTTTCATCAAGAATTTTAGCTCTTCAGTCAATTTCATAACTCATATTCCTTGGTCACTAAATTTATCTTATCTCCCAAAAATTTATGGAAACTTTCCAAAATAAACAAAATACTCAGCCAGAAAAGGAAAGAAAGACTTTCAATAATGATTTTGAAAATTCTGCTGCCAATATGATTATCTTTTTTTCTCATGATTTATTTGATCTTATTCATAGCATCCTTGAATTTTTTTCTTTATCTTTAAAATTTAATAATTTTACTAGCATATTTCTCAGGGTTGGCCATTACAGATAATTTTCCTGAGGTTTCCAGTGGGCTCTTTCAGTGTGTAGATTTGAGTATTCTAATTCAGGAAAATTTTCTTCAAGTACAATTGTAAATATTAATTTTGTACCAATGTGTTGTTTTAATCTTTAGGGACTCCAATTATGCAAATATTATTCCTTCTTTGCTTGTCTTCTATTTAATATTTCCATCATACTCTCTATGGCTCTTTTCATTTTTTTAATGTTTATATTCTAAGTTGTTATCTTGCCTGTCCTAAATTATTATTATGAAGTTTTTAAAAAATTATATATATTTAAGGTGTACAATATGATACTTTGATATACATAGTGAAAGAGTTACTCTAGTCAAGCAAATTATCATATCCCTCAGCTCACATAGTTACCCTTTTTTGTGTGTAGCAAGATAATCTAAAATCTACTCTCTTGGCAGATTTCTAGTTTTATTTAATTTTGTTCTTTTTGGGACATGATGTATTTGTTTTACTCTGAGATTTTTTTTCAGTGTTTTCCATTTATTTACTGAATTCAATCCACCTTCTTTCATTTCTTTCTCTCTTAGTTTTTTATTTTTTCTGCTCTTAGTTTATAAATTTGTAATTCAAGTTTTTTCTATCCCATATTTTTTTCATATATAAACAATGCTTGTTTATATATATTTAAATCAGTTTTAAGTGCCATATTACAGTTTTCTTGTGCTACATGTTTTTCTTTATTTTATTATTTGGAATGATGGAGAGTTTTATTGGTTAAAGTTTGTCTTCTTACGTTTGTAATAATTCTGTATAAATTTACTGACTTTTCCTTGGTTCATTGTATATTTTGGATGTTTTGTGAATTTCTAATTCAATGTCACCCTCTTTTGTCAATAGATCAAAATAAAGCTCTTTAGAATAGATAAAACCCTACAGAAAATTTTATTATTTCTTTTTTGATGATTGGGGAAAGGTTTTTCATCTCTGATGTTTGCTTCTCTTTTGTCTGGTAACACACTAAATATTCCCCTTCCTATTGTTCCTCTTTGTTACTCAATTGCTCCAAAGTACCCCCTTATCTTTACTTTTCCCCAAAATCTTTCTTATTGTTTCTTTTCTTACCACAAAGGCTTGCAGTGGTACAATCATGTGAGAAATTATTCCCGAAGATTTGATGTTTTTCTTTTTTTACTGATAGCTATTTCAAAGTTTGGTCATTCTTTGTCTTCAAGTTATGATTAAAAGATGCAGATATAGATAGTCATTATTGTTTTCGGCTACTTGGAAGTTTCTTATCTTTTAAATTTTTATTTTTGTTTGGCCCATATCCCTTAGTCCATCTTATTTGGGCTGAATTATGTGCAATGAGCAAGTAAATTATTTTGTTATTTACTATTATTCTTCCTCAATAACGAAATATGTGCATTCTGATAACTAGAATAAAATTTGCATTGTCATTAATGTAGTATAGCCAATAGAGGAAAGCTTGAAAAAAAAAAAACAAACAATGTTCATTCCTGAAGTTAGAGATTTCTATTTCATAACACACAAAGTACATGTGCTATGCAATCAAGGAGAGTATTTTATATTTCCAAATTATATCCATGCTGTATTTGTTATGTAGTTACAAAGAAGTCCAGTCTTAAGAATGTCAACTGAGTAATTTTTACTAGTAATAAATTAAGTTTGAATACATTAAAACATGTAAATGAAACAGCACTATATTACTCCAAATGAGGTAGGTGTAGGTCATTGGAGCATAAATTATTACCCCATTTTAAAAATTGCTAGTTTCTGCTTTCTGGCAAGAAAACAGTGAGCCATTTTAGATACTTGGCAAAGCCGAGTATATTTTAGCACAGTTTCAAGATAAAAACAACTTGCCGTGTCAGTAACTGAGGCAAAGAAGTTAATGAGATGTAGTTTAGTGCCAATATAGTCTACTTTGCTGTGCACTTAAAGAAAAAGTAGTGAGAGGTTTTATTCTACTTTTCACGTTACTCGTGGCAAATTATAGTCATTATTGAAAATAATTCTTATCTAAGTAATAAACAACCTTCTATTTTAAAATTTGTTCTCAGTTTTCCCTCTCTTGTTTTTTCTACTATCCTCATCAAGAAAAACGAGCATCATTTTCTTTTCTTCTAAATGTGGAAATTGCATCACTATTGATACTGCAGATGCACAAAGTCTTTTTACATGCACTGTCCCAGGGGCTATCTTCAATCCATACCACAGCCACCATCACCACTCTTTTTTTCTTTTGTCACTTTGCCAAAGGGACTAATCTTTATTTCTACATTAGTCATAGCAACAAACCACTCTATCCCCTGGGGATTTCTATTCCCCAAAACTTGAAGTGAAATAAGGATGTTGTCTTACCCATTATTTCTCTTTTTTATTGCCACTAAAAACACACAATCCAATGGATTTTACTGCTAATGCACTATAAGGAAAAAAAACACTTCACAAAATTAAGTACAAATAAGTCACCAAACTTACAAATTTTCTACATATTGATTTCTGGAAAATTAATTAATTTTTCCTTTGTAAAATTGAAACTTGAAGCTTCTACATAATTCATCTGGTTCATAGTTTTTATTCTTCA
Source organism: Mirza zaza (assembly GCA_008750895.1). Taxonomy (NCBI): domain Eukaryota; kingdom Metazoa; phylum Chordata; class Mammalia; order Primates; family Cheirogaleidae; genus Mirza; species Mirza zaza. The sequence continues at coordinate 73,631 of VSMD01087771.1, forward strand.
GATAGGGCTCATCAAACAAATCAAAACTCATTGTATTTTTGTCTAACAGTATATTTTTAGAAATGTTCCTATAAAATATTCTATTTGCTAATCAGAGGATACGCAGAAATCTAGCTAATAATTCCTCTTTTATTCAAACAGATAATTTGCATGTCATTAAGCTTCAGACTATGCCAAGGATTTTTATTCTGGATATCTTCTTGAAATGAGGTGCTTTTCTGAAGGTTGAGTTTCAGTTTATTTCTTTTCCTATTTTTAATAGAATTTTTTAGAGCAGGTTTAGATTCACAGAAGAATTGAGTAGAAAGTACAGAGAGTTCCCCTATACCCCTGATCCCACATATACACTGTCATACTCACTGTCAGTATGCCGTACTAACTAGAGTGGTACATCTGTTACAACTGATGAATCCACACTGACTCATCATTATCACCCAAGGTCCCTAGTTCACATTAAGGTTGACTCTTGGTGTTGTATATGCCATGGGTTTCAATGTATGATAATGACATGTATTCACTATACTATCATACAGAATAGTTGGACTCCTCTAAAAATTCTCTATGCTCCACCTATTCACAACCCCAATCCCTAGCAACCACTGATCCTTTTCATAGTTTTGCATTTTCTAAAATGTCATATATAGTATTTAGAATCATACACCATGTAGCCTTTTTAGTTTACTTTCTTTCACTTAAAAATATGTATTAAAGTTTTATCCACGTGCTGCCATAGCTTGATAGTTCATTTCTTTTTTAAATTATTTATTTATTTTATTATTTCAAAATATCATGGGGGTATGAATGTTTTTGGTTACATGCATCAATTTTGTTATGCTTGAGCCAGGGTTGCAAGTGTACCCATCACCCAGATAGTGTTAATTGTATCTGTTAGGTAGGTTTTTGCCTCCCTAACCCCTCCTCTTCCCTCCTCTTTTCTTGACTTCCACTAAGTTTTACTTCCCTCTGTGCACATGTGTGCGTATCAGTTAGTTCCAATTTAATAGCGAGTACACGTGGTGTTTTTCTTTTTTTTTCCATTCCTTAGATACTTCACTTAGAATAATGGTCTCTAGTTCCATCTAAATTTTTGCAAAAGGTATTAATCCATCCTTTTTATGGCTGAGTAGTATTCCATAGTATACATATAGAACATTTTGTTAATCCACTCATGAATTGATGGACACATGGGTTGATTCCACATCTTTGCAATTCTGAATTGTGCTGTAATAAACATTCAACTGCAGTGTCTTTTTGATAAAGTGACTTTTCTTCCTTTGGGTAAATACCCAGTAGTGGGATTGCTAGATAAAATGATAGGTCGACTTTTCGTTCTTTGAGGAATCTCCACACTGTTTTCCGTAGAGGTTGCACTAATTTGCAGTCCCACCAACAGTGTATAAGCATTTCTTTCTCTCTGCATACATATCAACATCTATAGTTTTTGGACTTAAAATAGAATAAAAGGTATTCTAACTAGGGTGAGGTGAAACCCCAGTGGTTTTAATTTGCACTTCCCTGATGATTAATGACATTGAGCATTTTTAATATGTTCATTGGCCATTTGTATATCTTATTTTGAAAAGCTTTTGTTCATGTCTTTTTCCCACATTTTAATGGGGTTGTTTGTTTTTTCTTTGCTGTGTTGCTTGAGTTCTATATAGATTCTGGCTATTAGCCCTTTATTGGATATATAGCTTTTGAATATTTTCTCCCATTCTGTACATTGTCTATTTGCTCTGTTGATCATTTCCTTAGATGTGCAGAAGTTTTTAATTTCATTAAGTACCATTTATTTATTTTTGTTGTTGCTGTGATTGTCATTGGGGTCTTAGTCATAAATTCTTTGAATAGGCTGATATCAATAAGAGTTTTTTCAACATTTTCTTCTAGAATTCTTATGGTGTTATGCTTTACATTTAAGTCTTTTATACAAATGGAATTAATTTTTTTGAGTGGTAAGAGATATGGATACTGTTTTATTCTTCTGCATGTGGCTATCCAATTTTCCCAGCACCATTTATTGAATAGGGCTTCTTTTCCCCACTGTATATTGTTATCTGCTTTGTAAAAGATCAATTGGCTGCATGTGGATGGTTTTATATTTGGATTCTCTGTTTATTCCAATGATCTCAATTTGTGTTCCAATACCATACTGTTTTTGTTACTATAGCCCTGTAGTGTTGTTTGAAGTTTGGTAATGTTATGTCTCCAGATTTGTTTTTTTGCTTAAGACTACTTCAGCTATTTGGACTCCTTTTTGGTTCTACACACAGTGTAAAATTATTTTATCTAGATCTGTGAAATATGATGTTGGTATTTTGATGGGGATTGTGCTAAATCTGTAAATCACTTTGAGAAGCGTGGACATTTTAACAATGTTGATTCTACCGATCTATGAGTATGACAGGTTTTTTTCATTTGTTTGTGTCATCTGCAATTTCTTTCCTCAGAGTTTTGTAGTTCTTTTTGTAGAGAACTTTCACCTCCATGATTAATATAACCCTAGGTATTTTGTTTTCTTTTTAGCTACTGTGAATGGTATTGAGTTTTTTATTTTACTCTTAGCTTAACTGTTATTGATGTACAGGTATGCTACTGATTTGTGTACATTGATTTTGTAATCTGAGCCTTTGCTGAATTTATTTATCAATTCCAGGAGTCTCTTGAAGGAGTCTTTGGAGTTTTCCAGATATAAGATCATCTTGTCAGCAAAAAGCAATAATTTGACCTCTACTTTCCCAATGTGAATACCCTTTATTTCTTTCTTTTTTCTGACTTCTCTGGCTAGGCTTCCAGCACTATGTTGAATAGAAGTGATAGCAGTGGGCATCCTTGTCTTGTTCCAGTACTCAGTGGGAATGGCTGTCAATTTTTTCCCATTCAGCATGGTGTTGGCTGTGCATTTGTCATATATGGCTTTTATCATCTTAAGATATGTCCCTTCTATGCCTAGTTTGTTGAGAGTTTTTGTCATGAAAGGGTGCTGGATTTTGTTGAATTCTTTTTCTGCATCTATATGACCTTTGTTTTTGCTTCTGTTTATGTGGTGAATCACATGTATCTATTTATGTATGGTGAACCATTCTTACATCCCTGGGATAAAGCCCAGTTGGTAATGGTGGATTTTTTTTAGTTTTGTTTTTGATGTGTTCTTGAATTTGGTTTGCTAGTATTTTATTGAGGATTTTTGCATCTATGTTCATAAGGGAAATTGGTCTGTGGTTTTCTTTTTGTGTTGCGTCCTTTCCTGAACTTGGTATCAAGGTGATACTGGCTTCATAAAATTAGTTGGGTGGGATTCCCTCCTTCTCAATGTTGTGGAATAATTTCTCCAGTATGGGCACCAGCTCTTCTTTGTAGGTCTGGTAAAATTTGACTGTGAATCCACCTACGCCAGGGCTGGTTTCTGTTGGAAAACATTTTTATCACTGCTTCAATCTCATTGCTCATTATTGGTCTATTCAGGAATTCTATTTCTTCCTAATTGAGTCTTGGGAGGTTCTGTGTTTCCAGGAATTTGTCCATTTTTTCCTAAATTTTCAAGTGTATGTGCATAGAAATTTTCATAGTATTCACAGACTATATCTTGTATTTCTTGGGTATCAATTGCAATATCTCCTTTTTCTTTTCTGATTGAGCTTATTTGGGTCCTTTCTATTGCATTCTTGGTTAATCTAGCAAGAGATATATTAATTTATTTATCTTTTCAAAGAACCAATTTTTTGTTTCATTGATCCTTTGTGTTATTTTTTGTTTGTTTGTTTTCATTTTGTTTAGTTCTGCTCTGACCTTAGTTATTCTTTTTTCTTCTGCTGTCTTTGGGTTTGATTTACTCTTCATTTTTTAGTTTCTTGAGATGTATCATCAGATTGTTAATTTGTGATCTTTCTATCTTTTTGATCTAGGTATTTAAGGCTATAAATTTTCCCCTGAGGATTGCTTTTGCTGACTCCCCTAGATTTTTATAGTTTGTGTCCCTTTGTCAATCAGTTAAATGATTCTTTTGATTTCCATCTTAATTTCATTATTTACCCAGTAATCTTTTAGCAGATTATTTAATTTCCATGACTTTGTGTACAGCTGAATGTTTTTCTTGGATTTGATTTCTAGTTTTATTACACTGTGGCCTGAGAAGATACATGGTATGATTTCTATTTTTTTAAATTTGTTGAGCTATATTTTGTGGCCTAAAATATGATCAGTCTTGGAGAATGCTCCATGTGCTGCTAAGAAGAATGTATATTCAGTAGTTTTGGGGGAAAATGTCCTTAAAATGTCTGTTAGGCCCATTTGTTCTAGAGTATCATTGAAGTCCAGTATTTCTTTATTTTCTGCTTGGATGATCTTTCCAATTCTGTCAGTGGGGTAGAAGTCTCTGGCAATTCCAGTGCTGCTGTTTATCTCTTTGCTTAAATCAGTAGGGTTGCTTTATAAATCTGGGCCCTCCTGTGTTAGGTGTGTAAATATTTAGAATTGTTATATTTTCTTGTTGAATTGCTCCCTTTACCATTATATAATGACCATCTTTCTTTTTCTTTACTTTTATCAATTTAAAGTCAATTTTATCTAACATAAGAATGGCTAGACCTGCTCTCTTTTTGTTTCCATTTGTATGGAATATTTTTTCCATCCTTTCACATTGAGTCTGCATGTCTCCTTGTGGTTTAGGTGTGTTTCCAGTAGACAACAGATAGTTGAGTTATGTTTTCTCATCCAGCCAGCTTATGTCTTTTGGGTAGCACATTCAAATTTTGACATTTAGAGATTGAATTGATATGTGGGATGCTATTCTGTTCATCATGTTGGGTAGTATCTTATTGCTTTGTTTCCCTTCTTGTGCTATTGTTTTATAAGAGTTGTGATCTTTAGCTTTTTTGGGTGATTTTACACTGGTGGGTATCCATTGTGCTGATTCATGTATAATACAATTCTACGTATTTCCTGCAGGACAAGACTGGTCATGACAAATTCCCTCAGTGTTTGCTTGTCTGGAAAAAAATGATTTTCTTCATCAATTGTTAAATGTAGTTTTTCAGGATACAAAATTCTAAGCTCACAGTTGTTCGGTTTAAGAAGATTGAGGATGGGGCTTGCAGGGTTTTTATTGAGAAGTCTGCAATTAGCCTGATGGGTTTTCCTTTGTAGGTTAGTTGTTGCTTACATCTAACTGCTTGTAGAACTTTCTCCTTCATTTATACTTTGGCCAGGTTGATTACTCTATGTCTTGGTGATGTCCTATTTGCTATGAATCTTCCCAGAGTTCAATGGCCATCTTGTATGTGGATGTCTGTATCTCTGGTGATACTGGGGATGTTTTCCTCAATAATTACCTCAAATATATTTTTTTATGTTTTTAGCTCTTTCCTCTTCTCCCTCAGGATTATCTATAATTCATATGTTAATTTACTTTGCATAGTCAAATATCTCTCTGAGTTATTTTTTCTACCCTTTTTATTCTTTTCTCTGCCTCCTTAAATGATTGGGTTAGCTTAAGAGTCTTATCTTTAAGCTCTAGATTCTTTCTTCTCCTTGGTTTAGTCTGTTACTGATGCTTTCTGCTGTGTTTTGAAATTCCCTAAATGACTCTTTCATTTCTTTGAGTTCTATCATATCCTTCCTTATGTTGTCTAGCTCTTTAGTAACTTTTTCATTAATTTTCTGAAATGGCTTCCTTTTGTTGGTTTTCAGCTTTCTCTTCAATTTCACTCATCTTATTTGCCATCCATATTATGAATTCCATTTCTGTCATTTTAACAATTTCCTTGTAGTTTGGGTTCACTACTGTGTCTTCATTGTGGTCCATTGGATGTGTCAATCTGCTTTGATTCTTCATGTTGTCAGAGTTCTTTTGCTGGTTTCTGCTTATCTGAAATCTCTTTTCTCAACTCAGGGCTAATAGGTTTGCAAGGCACTTGTTCCATCTAGTATCTCAGTAAAAAGCAATAAAAAGGGATACATATACATAATTTTTATTCAAGGAAATTATATTTAAGAATTTTTAATGAATTCTTTGCTGCTGGCTCAAATTATCTATTAGCATTGAAAAGTCAGACACCAAAAGGCTACATACCCCTTCCAAAAGATCTGTGGCTTTCATGATATCAGTTGTTATTAATCCACTGGCCAGAATGCCTAGAATATTTCCTGATGCTCCATATATGAAGACAGAAATACCTGAATGAAAGTAACTTTGTGCATCAATATTTTAATGGATAGTGCCATGAAAATGCTCTCATGGAAAGGTACATCTTCTTTCCTCTTTTGCACTTATACCTTGATTTTCTTTCTTTCTTTTTTTTTTGGGACAGAGTCTTATTCTGTTGCCTGGGCTTAAGTGCCATGATCTCAGCCTAGCTCACAGCAACTGCAGACTCCTGGGCTCAAGCAATCCTCCTGCCTCAGCGTTCCAAGTAGCTGAGACTACAGGTACACACCATAACACCCAGATAATTTTTTCATTTTTAGTAGAGATGAGGGTCTCACTCTTTCTCAGGCTGGTCTCTAACTCCTGGGCTCAAGTGATCCTCCCACGTTGGCATCCCAGAGTGCTAGGATTATAGGCATGAGTCACCACACCTGGCCTCCTATCTTGAATACAACAGATTTTTCTATTATTTTATCCATTTCCTCAGACCAAAGATGCAAGGTAGGAATCCTGCCTTGTATACATTCAGTGATAAGGGCCTGTTTCCTGCTTCATCCTGGTCAGTCTATTTTCTTGGCCTACCCCTCTGGAAAATGCTCTCCTACCGGTACTTTGTCTACCTCTTCTTATATTGTTTTTCTTCTATAACTCAGGTTTTGCCCAATTCTTTTCCCTTAATTTGAAAGTTCTCTGAATGCTTTTTCTGTTCCCGTAGTGTAATGAAATAATATGTACAACAAATACCAATACAAATATCTAGAATACTATAAATCGAGCCATGTACAATTAAAGTTGATCTCGTGAAGAAACTCATAGAGTGCATAAATAATGCATGAAACACATTCATAGGAATTTGAGTATGTGTGTTGCATGTAACTATGGAATACTTCACAACTTGGCTTCTGACCTGTTCGCATGTGCAGTGGAGCACATAAATAATGCGCTCACCTGTTCACATGTGCAGTGGAGTGCATAAATAATGCACATAAATAATGCATGAAACACATGCATAGGAATTGAGTATGTGTGTTGCATGTAACTATGGAATGCTTCACAACATGGCTTCTGACCTGTTCACATGTGCAGTGGTACAATTAACCTACTTTGTCCTGAATGATTATAGCAGACAAAACATCAGGACACAAAGTATTCCTCTGAATTTCCTAAATCACAAGGAACATTAGATTTTCTTTTACTCCATATGTAATTTTCAGATGGTTTATCTCATTTGCCTCTGAAGTAGTTAAGATTAAGCAAATAATTCTGAGGTCTTGCAAGGCAGTATTAAAGCTGACAAATGCTATATGAAATTTCACAAGCTGTCCTTTCTTGCAGAGAAAGCTGAGTGTGCAGTACTTGAGGAATCAGGAAATAAAGACACCTGGTTACAATTTATCACCATTTTCTTTGGCTACACCGACCTCCTTGTCTTGTGATCTTTTATTGCTCTTGACTTCCCTTATTAACTCCTTAAAATATATTATTGCATTATGTTTTAAAGTTCACAAGGATTCAGTAGATCTGGCATTTAAAAACACAATAGCATATAGGTCAGAAGCTCTATTTTGCCACAAATCCCTGCATTAAGCATCAGCAATTATCTTATATGAGTTCAGGTATCTTTGCTCCCTCTTTCTCCTATAGCCTATTATTGTTTTGTAAGGATTCAAGGGAAAGTATGTCAAAAATTCTTTCTGTTTAGTGAAAACTCTGTGGCCCATTGCCCTGCTTTAAAAAAAAAAGTCATCAGTAAAAGAGACCTTCACATCTATAATTGTCCCAGTAGGTTGACAAAAAAAAAATCTGGCCTCAAGCTACATCTACCCACAAACTCATGCATTCTTCCTAAGCTCAACATTCCCAAAGTTTCTGATAAAATTAATAGAATCAAACGCATCTGTATATGTGTTATTAAGAAATAAACTTTTCTTTTAATATTTGTCCGTTTTTACCTCCTACAATGTCACTTTTAGTAACTATGATTACTGTATTTTCATAGTTTTCTGAAGAAAAGTTATCCTCTTCTATGTTCAAGATATTTAAATTATTGTCTTTAGCCAAGAAAAGTCTCTTGGGAATCACATTCATGTCTCCAACTACTTCAAGACCCTCTACTTTCTGGTCTCATAGTCACTTAAAACTCAAAATTTCAAAAATGGAACTTATCATCTCTTCCTATCTTCATCAGTTCCTGCCTTATTTTTATCCTATTGTTTTTGATATTTACATGATTGTTATAACTGTTTCTTCAGTTCACCTAAACAGAAACCCTAAGTTTTATCTTGGACTACTCCATTACACTTTAATTCATCCACTGCTAAATTGTGTTAATTTTACCTCCCAAATATTTCTTAATTCTCTCTACTTCTCTCACAAATATTACTTACTTTGAACATACTAGCATCATATTTCACTATCTTAATTTGCTTCTTCAAGCTTTACACATTTTCTAATCCATTATTCACATTAGAGCCACATAATCTTAAAACAATTATCATGTCACTAAAGTAATCAAAAACCTATAAACCTTCCTTACTTCTTTTAGTATAAATCCAAATTAAGTAAGATATGTTTCACGGTCTTAAATGATTTATTGTCTGATATTTCCCTAACTTCACTTGTGACCCTTTTACTCTACATAATCTTGCATCATTTAAGTCATCATGAATTTATTTCAGTTGCTCTGTTTGGTCACTTTTTCTCTGGACTTCTTAACATAACTTAAAATGTGCAAGACCCACAATTATCTATAATTTATGTAGTGAATTCTGAAAATTAAAAACACTAAAAAAGGCATTATTTGGGCCTGTAATTAGTTAACCCATTCAAATTTGTAACATACAAAATGATTCATTTGAATTCAGGAACTGCCCCTGTTATTAAGAACTCTGTTTTAAAGAAACAGTACAAAAAGAAAAAGTCTAACCCCCCAAAACTCAATATTTTCCACTAAATACTGACACATACATGTAACAAAGAGTATAAAAAGTTATTCATTTAAATATACGCAAACTCTTTTATACTCAAATACCGTTGTACATTTATTGAGGATATATGCAATGAGGTGAAGGCACATGGAAAGAGAATATATTGCCACAGCCTAGACAGTACTGTTAACTCTATTATACTGTGAATTTAAACACTAGGAACTTTTAAGTGTCTTAGCACTATCTTAACCTGCCTGCTCTAAGCAAGTGAATGTGCCTCCTGGTTGAGACACAACTACACTCCAGTGTGGGTGTGGCATTTTTCAGGTCACACTAAAGGGTATTGAAAGCAGCCTTGCAAGTAGCCCCTTTCCCAGCAGTGAGTAAAAACTTAGGCCAAATATCTCATAAACTATGCAGATTTTCTTAATTGCATCTTGAGGAATGGGGAACAAGGGTATTCTAAAGGGGAAAAAAAACATTGTTTTCTGAGCAAATTTGCAGAACTGGCTTAAAGAGCACAAGAAGATGAAGTTCCAAAAGGGCTGGACTACTATAAATGTTACAAATATGTAGTTAGACTAATAGACTTATATAGTCAGGTTTATTGTCATGTCATTTTTTAACTATTATAGGAACACAACTCATAATATCAAGTATTTGTCAGGCTCTTGACAGGAAAAAAAATCCCAGTTGACTTAACCCTTTGCTGTCAAAAGAGTTAGTATTTCCTGTTCTGCGTACTACTGCCAAATGTTCTGATACTTACAGTTGGGATGCACAACTTCAACCACCGACTTAACAATGCAGCAGCCTGTGTATTGTAATTGGCCGTTAGATTAAACACTGAGCCTGGGTTTTTAGGTCAATCATTTCAATAAGGATATTTAATATCAGTACTTCTGCTTTATTAGTGGTACTTTTTTGTCCCTTCCATTTATAGTTCTCTGGGAGAGTTCTATTTTTTGATTTTTGTTTTGTGTTTTCTTTTGCATTTTATATTTTGTATTTATCCCTGACCATGTTTTGTACTTTTTTTTTCATAAAAAAATTCTTTTGTGTATACATAGAATTTGCATGATATACTGTAGTCAATGTTCGGTTCCTCAAGAGGTCTGCTGTCAGGTGTTATACACTACATCATCATACTGTATTAAGCACATTTCATATGTAAATAAATGTGGGACACTTGGCCCTTTGGTGGGGAGGAATGCTCAAGTTAAAAAAATCATTACTTTTTTAGCATGGTGCTATTTGGCTTCATAAACTGTTCTTAAATTTTGCTGATGTTGGTATTTTTATTAGGGATTATTAATCTCAATAGCAGAGACATCTCTCAGAAAAAGATCACACACTATTACCTAACAGCAAAGTAATTAATATCAACTTTACTAACAAGAAGATGAAACATATTGAAGGTATACTTAAATATTGTTGGGGTGCAGAGTACAAGACCCTAAAGTATGGTGCCATGACATGCTGAGTGCTTTGAGTTAAAGGAAATTGAAAGACATCAGAAATAAACCTTAGAACCAAGGTCTCCTCCCTTCCCTCCATCTCTCTGATCCTTTTTCTCTCCCAAAGCACAGGGAGGGCTTGCTCTGAAGTTCCCTTGTCTGATTAAGGGAAGTTCCTCCAGAAGAAATGCAATTGTCTTAAAACTCCCTTCTGTCTTTTCTTTGAGTCTCATATTTTATATTTCTCCCATGCTTATACATGTTAATAAATTTGTATGCCTTTCCCCCTTATTAATCTTTCTATTGTCATTACTTCAGTGGACCTTCATAGAGGAAGAGAGAAAAATTCTCCTTCTACCCCTATAATATCTAATAATTAATAGGTAAGATGAGAAAAAAACATATATTAATTGGTATAAATAAGGCAACACTGATTCCTTTTAACAAGTACAAAAGAAAATATAGATGATCCTTGTTTAGCTTGGGTGTAGAGAAAGGCATCTAAAGATAACTTAAAATCCAGAGGCAATAAAAGACTGATTAATTGGCTATATAAATTTTTCCTTTAAAAAAACTGGCATGACAAAAAACACAATAAACAAGATAAAAACACTTTATTAAGTTATTGATTGTATCACTCACTGAAAAGTAAAAGAAGTGATGCAATCATAAGTAATTTAAAGGAATTTATACCTAAGGGGTAATTTTTATAGAATGGTTGAACTATAAGGAACTCACTTCATTTTACACAAAAGAAACTAAATTCTTGATAAACTAGTGAGTGTCCAAGCATATACAACTGGAGAATGGCAGAGTTGTAAATATAGCTTATTTTTCTTGACTGCACTGTGTGGTGTGGTAATTAGAATTTGTCACTTAACCCGTTACTAGCTAGGTTTGACTCCCTGAAAGGGAAATTCTCTCTTGAGAACCAGTATAGGTTAGTGGTTTACAGAACAAGATAGGTACTAAGGAGACGTGTTCTAGAACCATCTCTGTTGCTTACTAACTGTGTGGCTACGGTGAAATCTCTTCTAGCTCTGATTTTCAGTGTAATGACATTTTCCCCAAACTCATAATTATTATAACAAGTAATAAAAAAACTTAATATTAAAGTGAAAACATGTTTTTAAAAAAAGGTTTGTATCTATCCCATAAACACAGCTTAGATAAGTGCTCTATTTTTTAAAATCACTCAAAATTGACTATCAAATTTTCAGATATACAAACAATGCTGGTAGGAATATAAATTTGTAAATATTTTCTGAAGAATGACATAAAAATACATCTTTAAATCTACAGTTATTTGTTATTTATGTATACTTTCTATAACAATTTCATAGATAGAAAAGTATCATAAGAAAATAATAAAATAAGTACTAAAATTTATATATATAATGATATTCCACTTACTGCTAAGTAAATAAAAAAATGAAACAAACTTAAAGTCTAATAATAGTGGATTTGCTAATAGTCTGTATCTACATAATAGAATAAAATATAAACATTAAAATAGAACAATGTTTCCCAAACTTGTATTAATAAAACATTAATCCTTGGAAAGTATTTTACAAAAAAAAGCACCTAGGATCTGAAAAGTTATATTAAATTAGGTGTACTTAATTCTCAAACAGGGAAATAGTCTAACATTCATTGTGTTTCTCTACACAGGAAGAGATGCAAAAGATATTGTGTTGAATATTCCAAAAAAGAGGAAACCTATTTTGAGAGATAATCTCTCAAGATCTCATGACTACATGATTAATTAAAATGTATATCCTAAAAATGTTATATTGTATATAAAATGTATGCTTGTTTATAAATAACTATATACATATATATTTGCCAAAAAATTAAGTCTGAGATTGAGAAATGAGAAGTGGGTATTTTTCTCATGTTTAGTTTTTAAATTTTTCTAAAATATAAATAAATTACTCACTTTAATATAAATATTTTCTTTTTGTTACTAAATGTTGATTTTTTATATATTTTTCCTCTCTGGTTTTTTATTCTTCTATCCCTATTTTTTGTTTGTTTGTTTGTTTTTGTTTTTTTAGACTCTACATCCTAAAATCAACCACTTACTGTTATTTTGGACACAAATTGAAAAAAATCAGAGTTTATTCCTTCATAACATTCTTGTCTCTGTTTCTACAGTGGCATATTTCACATTTGGTTGATTTCATCTTGCTTCCCCAACTTCCACATATGTAGTCTCACCTTTCCTTCACATTTTTGTGTTTCTATAACATGTTGCCAAACACTGCTGCCAAAATCATTTTGCATTGCTTTGACCACATCACTTCCTTTTTCAAATCCTTCAAAGACAGCATTTCTTTGCATATGCAATTCAAATTTTTCATATATATTTTCAAATAGCCTTTATTGGCACATACATATAAACCATGATGTCTCTTATATATCCTCTTCTAGTTACTGCTTTTTTTGCTGCTTAACAGCTGCAAATAGTTAAAATAATTATGTTTATATTAATTTTACTTTACATTTTTTCTATTTTAAAATATTTTTCTTTGCTTTTCACTAAGCGATTTCTTCAAATTTTACATTTCCTAAGTATTTCCTAAGTGCTTAAGGGAAGAAAGAAATGATTCTAATATTTATTGTCAGTTATAAACAGGACACCAAACAAGCTTATTACATATCATTTTTAAAATTTAATTGGAAATTAAGTAATTCTAAGTCAAAGTACAACAATTTCATGAGATAGGAATTAAGAATGCTCTGATAATTTCTACCTTATACCATTTTCTTACCTCTTGAAATCTGTTTGACTATCATTTTACTGCCATTTTTGTTCTCATTTTTGTCCTTGATAAATGAGCTAAGAAGTAGAGAACTGACTTTCCTTGCCATATCCCAAATGAATTCACTAGTTTTTATTGTCATTAAAAAAAATCTAAACTCTATAGAGAATAATTTTAGTTCTTGTTTCCTATGTTGTTAAATTTCTCTTACCAAAATCCTGACAGAAAGTTATAAACTTCTTATTTTATTAAGTAAGAGAAGTTAGTGTTAATGAAAGAACAAAAATGTCTACCATTTCCAATCAAAATATAATGAAATAAAGGACATGTTAAAACAAAAAAAAATGTAGAAAAGGACAGGTTTATGTAATCATTTAATTTGCCAATCTGTTCATTTTTCCTTATAAAGTAATTTTGTTGTATGATTGCAGTCCCTTTTCAAAGTCCTGGAAAAAATGCTTAATCACAAAAATTAAAAACAGATTTTCTCTTGGAAAGTCTGACATTGGCAGAGTCAGAGCATTTCTATAAAAGTTTGAGAAAACAAAATCTAATTAAAATTGCTAAAATTAGACAAATAAAATTCCCTTTGTCATGAGTTTTAAAATATATTTTTCAAATTTTAATAGGACAAAATGCATGGTTATGCTAAAAAATATCACTAATTATATTTGAAAGAGAATTTTCACAATGGCTCCTGTGTGGAGGTGTGTGTGTGTACACATAGATATACATGAAGATTTACATATTCTTAACTAGTATTTTCATGAGTTTTCTTCTCATTTATTTAGGTAAAGACTTTCTGTTTTATCCCACTGTTTGCATCTATTTGATCAAGCACTAAGGGAATTGGGGAAGTAGCAATTTGGATTTACCAGTATTTCTGTTGGATTCTGAAAATAAATTATTTTACAACATAAGTGACTTGGTGAGCTTGGTTATTTACTAAAAGACGTTGGAGGAGTTCTTCATCATTGTAAAACTATAGTCAATTAGGATTTATTTTCCATCATTTTCCTTCTTTCTCATGAAATGGTTTTCTAAATAAACATTTTACAAAAGCAGAGTAGATAAATTAGCTACCACATCCTGGAGGTCTTGCAGTTCCAAAATGGCAGTGTAGAAACAAGCCGGCTTCACTTTCCCTCACAGAAAACCAAAAACAAATATACAGTGCTGAGATTATCACCAGCAATATTGCAGAACTCAAATATGAGCAGGCAACAGTTCCTGGGCCAACAGAGAAGTGAAAAACTTTGATCAGACAGTAACAGAATTGGATTTCCATATACATGATGCCTCTTCCCTAAATCTGCCTAACACCAAGCATACAGAAAATTTCCTCCCAACTCACAATTTCTACACTGAGAAAGTGAGATCAGGTTGGCAATTAGATTCCCCATCATCTTGGTTTCTCTGCAGGAGACTTGTCCCAGCCTCAACCCAAGGGAAATATAGGCAGTACCTAAAGGGAGAAATATCCCTGAGGTCAGTGAAAGACAAAGGATGTAGGCAGGACTATTATCCCCAGCCTTGGAAATTCTACTGTATAACTCAGTCAAAGGAGATCCCAAGTCAATTTTTTCTTTTCTTTTCTTTTCTTTTCTTTTCTTTTCTTTTCTTTTCTTTTCTTTTCTTTTCTTTTCTTTCTTTGAGGCAGAGTCTCACTCTGTTGCCCTAAGTAGAGTGCCATGGCATAAGTCTAGCTTACAGCAATCTCAAATTCCTGGGCTCAAGCGATCTCCCTGCCTCAACCTCCCAAGTAGCTGGGACTATAGGCACATGTCATGACGCCTGTCTAATTTTCTATTTTTAGTATAGATGGGTTCTTGCTCTTGCTCAGGATGGTCTCGAACTCCTGACTTCAAGTGATCCTTCTGCCTCGGCCTCCCAGAGTGCTTAGATTGTAGGTATGAGCCATGGCGCCCAGACAGAGATGCCAAATCAGAGTGGCATCATGCTATACAGGTACATTCCACAGGTCCTCTGGGCATGAACACCTAGCCAGCCTTCCCATACTACTGGGATATCCCCTTTAAGACCATTTAGGATGGGTGGCACACTGATCATTCACTGGAACTGAAGATAACCAAACTTAAGGCACAATCTAGTGCCATAAAAGGAGTCAGCAATCTAGTGGAAATAAAAAAAGAAAATAAATCAACAGATAAATTGCAAAGAATCTCTAAGCAAACTTATCCAATACAAAACAAAACAAGCCAGACAGAGAATCCTGGAATAAATAACTAATCATTCAGTGAAAAGGAATAGATATACATCCACAAAAAACAGCAGCAAACAGGAAAATATGATCTCCTTAAATGGAAAAACCAAGGAACCAGTTACTGACCCTAACAAGATGGAGCTATGTGAGTTCTCTGACCGAGAATTCAAAATAGTAGTTTTAAGGAAACTCAGTAATATACAAGGAAACACACAAAAGCAATTCAGAAATTTGTCAGAGAAATTTAACAGAGACTCAAATGATAAAAAAATATTAAACAGAAATCTTGGTACTGAGAAATACACTTACTGAACTGAAAAATGTATTAGTGACTCTCAGAAGTACAATGGATCAAGCAGAGGAAACAATCAGTGATCTAAAAAGCAGACTATTCAAAAATACAGTCAGAGAGAAAAAAAAGAATAAAATTGAACACAGATTACCTACTAGATAAAGAAAATTACCTCAAAAGATTAAATCTAAAAATTATTAGTGTTTCAGAGGGAGTTGAGCAAGAGTAAATGGTAGAAAACTTATTCAAAGAAATGGGAACAGAAAACTTTACAAAACTTGAAAAATAAATATCAAGGTATAGGAAGGTCAGAGAAAACCAAACAGATTAGAACCAACTAAGACCACTGCAAGGTATATAACAATTAAACCTTCAAAAGTCAAAGACAAAGAGAAGATCCAAAAAGCAACAAGAGAAAATAAGTAAATAACGTATTTTAAAAAGCTTCAATTCATTTGGCAACAGACTTTTCAATGGAAACCACACAGACCAGGAGGGAATGGGATGACATTTTCAAAGTGCTAAAAGAAAAATCTGCCATACAAGAATACTGCATCCAGCAGAGCTATGCTTTGAATATGACAGAGAGATGAAGTTCTTCCCAAACAAACATAAGCTGAGAGAATTCACTACCAGACCCATTTTACAAAAAAATGCTAATGGTAGCTCTTGAATCTGAAAGAATAAAGCACTATTGGGTAAAAAGAAAACATTTGATGGTATAAAACCCATTGGTCAAGTTAAATACATGGACAAACCCAGAATATTCTAATAGTGTAATTTTAGTGTGCAATTCACTCATAATTCTAATATGAAACCCCAAAGACAAACCTATCAAAAACAATAATAGTTACAGCAACCTGTTAATAGTTAGCTAATATAAAATATGTAAATTGAGACAGGTAAATGTCAAAACATGAGAGGGAGGGATTTAAATTATAGTTTTTAATTTTTTTCCTTTTCTCTATTCTTTTCTTTGTGATCTAAGATAAGTTGTCATTTATTTAAAATAACTTGTTAAGCTATCAAATATTTTTGCAAACATCATGGTAACCACAATGCAAAAACCTATAACAGATTGACTAAAAATAAGCAACAATGAATTAAAACATACTACCAGAGAAAATCACTTAACTACAAAGGGAGATATAGTAAGAAAGGAAGAAAGAAAGAGAGGAATTACAAACTAACCAGAAAACAAGCAACAAAATGGCAGTAGTTAAGTCCTTACTTATCAATAACAATACTAAATGTAAATAAGCTCAAATCTTCAATTAAATGAGAAAGAGTAGCTGAATGGATTTTAAAAAGTACTCAGTTACATATAATGCCTTTGCCTCACCCACACCAGGGCTACAAGCGTGTCCTTCCCCAGTAGAGTGCACTCTGCATCCTTTAGTTGTGAATTTACTCACTCTGCTACCTGACTAGCACCCAATGAATATTACTACTAATATTGCAAATGACAGTAAAACTTCTGCATAAGTACATAAAATTGTTTGTCAATTAAAAATAAAATATAGAAGTTATTAAAGTCAAAAATACCCAATTACATACTGCCAAAAAGAAACCCACTTCACCTATAAACATACACATAGCCTCAAAGTGAAGATAATTATAAAGGGGTCAATTCAGCAGATGACATAATAATTTTGTATATAATAGATATACACACATACACACACACGCATACACACATACACTCAACACCAAAGCTCCCAAGTGTATAAAGCAAACATTAATAGATTTAAAAGGAGAGATAGAGTGCAATACAATAATAGTATACTCTCAATAATGGAAAGATCATGCAGACAGAAAATCAATAAAGAAACATCAGAGTCAAACTGTACACTAGATCAAATAATTCTAACTGACATTTAAAGAGCATTTTACCCAACTGCTGCAGAATACACATTCTTTTCAACAGTGCATGGAAGATTTTCCAGAATAGAGCATATCTTAGGCCACAAAACAAGTTTTAACACATTCAAAAAATAAACATTATATCAAGTATTTTTTCTTACCACAATGGCATAAAACTAGAAGTCTATAAAAAGATTAACACAAACACATAGAAATTAAACAACATACTCATGAATGACCAACAGATCAATGAAGACATTAAGAAGGAAATTTAAAATTTTTTGAAATAAATAAAAATGGAAATACAACATACTCAAATCTTTGGGACACTATAAAAGTAGTGTTAAGATGGAAATTTATAGCAATAAATGCCTACATCAAAAAAGTAGAAAGATTTTAAATAATGATGGACTAAAAGAAACTAGAAAAGTAAGAACAAAACAAACCAAAATTAATAGAAAAGAAATTATAAAGATAAGAGCAGAAATAAATAAAACTGAGATTAAAAAATACAGAAGGTTGATAAAACAAAAGGTTGGGTTTTTTGAAAGATAAACTCTTTTTAAAAACTTTTTTTAAAAGTTAAATCCTTTTTTAAAGAATTAACACATCTTTCACTAGCTAGACAAAGAAAAAAAGAAAAGATCAAAATAAATAAAATCAGAAATGGAAAAGGAGACATAATAACTGAGACCACAGAAAACAAAGAATCACTAGAGAATATAATGACCAACTACACACCAATAAATTGGAAAACCTGGAGAAATGAATCATTTGCTGGACACATAAAACCTACCAAGATTGAGCCACAGAGAAATAGAAATCCTAAACAAACCAATAATGAATTACGGGATAGAAGCCATAATAAAAAGTATCCCATCAAAGCAAAGCCTAGGACCTGATGGCTTCACTGCTGGATTCCACCAAACATTTAAAGAAGAACCAATACCAATTCTACTCAAATTCTCCAAAAAATTTGAAAAGGAATGAATACTTCCAAACTTATTTTATGAGGCCACCATTACCCTGATACCAAAACCAGATAAAAGCACAACAAAAAACAAAAACTACAGACTAATATCGCTGATAAACATAGAAGCAAAAATCCTCAACAGAATATTAGCAAACCAAATTCAACAACACATTAAAAAAATTATTCTCCATAATCAAGTGGGATTCATCTGAGGAATGAAAGTATGATTCAAGATGCACAAATCAATAAATGTGATACATCACATTAACTGGATCAAAACCAAAAACCATGTAATCATTTCCATTGATGCTGAAAAAGCATTCAATAAAATTTGACATTGTTTATTATAAAAACCTTCAATAAGCTAGGGATCAAAGGAACATACCTTAAAATAATGAAAGCCATATATGAAAAATTCACAGCTAATATCATATTGAACAGGAAAAAATTGGAAGCCTTTCCTCTATGATCTGTAATAAGACAAAGATTCCCACTTTCACAACTTTTATTAAACATAATACTAAATGTCCTACTCAGAGCAATTAGGCAAGAGAAAGAAATACAGGACATTCAAATTGGAAGGAAGAAGTCAAATTAGCCTTTTTCTCAGATGATGTGATCTTACACTTAGAAAAACCTAAAGACTACACCAAAAACTGTTAGAACTGATAAATAAATACAGTAAATACACAAAATCAGCACACAAAAATTAGTAGTATTACATATTCTAACAGCAAACAATCTGAAAAAGAAGTAAAGAAAGCAATGTCATTTACAATAGCTACAAAGAATATAAGATACCCAGGAATAAATTTAACCAAAGAAGTGAAAGATCTATACAAAGAAAACTATAAAATACTGTTGATAGAAATAAAAGAGGACACAAAAAATGATAATGTATACCATGTTCATGGATTAGAAGAATTAATACTGTTAAAATGACAATACTACTCAAAGCAATTTACTATCAATACAATTTCTCTCACAATACCAGTGAGATTCTTCACAGAAATAGATAAACAATCCTAAAACTTTTATGAAACCACAAAAGAACCTCAAATAGCCAAAACAGCCCTGAGGACAAAGCTGAAGGCATTATATAATCTAACTTCTAAATATACCACACAGCTATAGTAAGCAACTCAGCATGGTACTGGCATCAAAGCAGGCATACAGACCAATGGAATAGAACAGAGAACTCACATATAAACCCACACATTTTCAGCCAATTCATCTTCAAAAAAGTTGCCAAGAACATGTTTAATACATTGAGGAAAGAACAGTATCTTCAATAAATGGTTCTGGGAAAACTGAATAACCATATGCAGAAAAATGAAACTAGACCTCTATGTCTCAGTATATTCAAAAATCAACTTATAATGGATTAAAAACTTAAATCTAAGGCCTGAAACTATAAAGTTGGTAGAAGAAAATATTGGGGAAACACTCCAGATATTGAGCAAAGGTTTTTTTTTGTGTAAGACCTCAAAAGCACAGGAAACCCAAGCACAAATAGATAAATGGGATTACATCGTTAAAAAGCTTCTGCACAATAAGCATAACAATCAGCAAAGTGAAGAGACAACCCATAGAATGGAAGAGAATATTTGTAAGCTATCCATCTGACAAGGGAGTAATAACCAGAATATATAAGGTGCTAAAACAACTCAACAGCAAACAAAACACCAAATAATTATACTAAAGTATAAGTAAAAAATCCGAAAAGACATTTCTTAAAAGAAGACACACAAATGGCCAACCAGTATGTAAAAAATGCTCAACATTATTAATCATCAGAGAAATGCAAATCAATACCACACTGAGATAACATATCACTCCAGTTAAAAATGGGTTTTATCAAAAAGCAAATAATGGATGCCAGCAAATATGAAAAGAGATCGGAACCCTTATACACTGTTAGTGTGAAGGTAAATAAGTACAGATACTGTGGAAAGCTGTATGGAAGTTTCTTTAAAAACTTAAAATAGAACTACCATATGATCCAACAATTTCACTACCATATATATCAAAAAAAATGAAATCAATGTATCAAAGAGAAATCTGCACTCCCATGTTTATTTTGGCACTATTCACAATAGCCAAAATATAGAATCAACCTAGGTGCCCATTAATGGATGAATGGACAAAGAAAATGTAGTATATATACATAATATTATTCAGCTATAAAAAA
Source organism: Mirza zaza (assembly GCA_008750895.1). Classification (NCBI taxonomy): domain Eukaryota; kingdom Metazoa; phylum Chordata; class Mammalia; order Primates; family Cheirogaleidae; genus Mirza; species Mirza zaza. Next base: position 94,468 of record VSMD01087771.1, read on the forward strand.
ATAATGAAATCCTGTGATTTGCAGCAACATGGATGAAACTGGAGGTCACAATGTTAAATGAAATAAGCCAAGCACAGGAAAGACAAATGTTATATGTTCTTGCTCGTATGTGGAAGTAAAAAAGTGGATCTTATGAAGATAAAGAATAGATTAGTTGTTATTGGAGGCTGGAAATTGTAGGGTGGTGAGGGTGGGGAGCACAAAGATAGGTTCATTAATGGGTAGACATATGCAGTTTAATAGAAGAAATAAGTTCTAATGTTTGATAGATCAGTAGGGTGACCATAGTTTACAATAATCTATTATATATTTCAAAGTAGCTAGAAGAGGATAATAGTCAATGTTTCTGGCATAAAGAAAAGACAAATATTTAAGAGGATGTATATTCTATATACACTAATTTGATCTTCAGAAATTATATGGATTTATTAAATTATCACATGTACCCTGAAAATATGTACCTCTATCATGTAGCAATAAAATAAATAAATAAATAAATAAATAAATAAATAAGTAGATAATTCCCACATCTTTTCTCCCGGCTTTGCAGAGTTAAAGTGAGGCAGTAGGTTTAAGGACACAGGTGTGCAAGTGTGTATGCGTGTGTATGTTTAAATGTGTATATGTATGTGTGGTAGATGACTTGCTTTCTTCATTGCTCCTATTCTGAAGGAAAGGAAATGCCTCATCACAGGGCAAATATCCTAGTTGGTTACCAGACAAATATTAATATGTTCAGCACTCTCAGATAAGGGGTATATTTGAGATCTAGAAGTAGACTTGTCTGGGAAGAATAAAGTAGTTTTATTAATGTAAAGAAAATATGTTTGCCTTTAATATTTGCATGTTTCCATTTATGCAGTATTTTGACTTTTGTAGGAACTTTGTACGGAATTTGGTCAACCTGACAGCCCAGTTTTCCCAAGATTAGAATGAGGCTTCTCCTGGCTGATAGACCTCCCTGTCAAGACCAGTGTTCAGGCAGAGTCTGATTATCTGTTGTGGATATTTTGGAGAGATAATTGTTTTAACTGTGAAGTTGGCCTATGTTATTTTGTAATATATTTTAATATTAATATTTCATATTTAGCATGCTATGATTATATCAATCTAGAAAAGGGAGGAATCACTTTGGCTCAGCAGTTGGAGAAAGAATCAAAGGAGAAGTAGGTTCTGAAAGATAAAAATTGAGCCAAATTTTCACGTGTGGTAACATGCAAAGGGCAGTTGAGTCAGAGACAGAATTTGAACAAAAGTCAGTGGTAATGGTCATCTGGTATGTGAATTGCTTATGGTCAATTTTGCAGCAAAATTGAGAATAGGAACCAAATTTCTCCTACTCCTGCGTACTCATTATACTCTGTCAACAGAGTGAGAAGGTCTTGCAATTCATGCAATTTTAGGCAAGTTGCCTATCCCCTTAAAATATAAATATAAATTTTATTCATAAAATATATTTTAGAGAAAGAGAATATATAGAGAATATAAACTGTAAGCGAGAGTGTTTTCTGAGGAATAGATAAACATGATTTTTATGTTGATATAGCTAAATGGGCAAAAGACCTGAATAGATATTTCTTAAAAGAAGACACACAAATGGCCAACACGTATATGAAAAAATGCTCAATATCACTATTCATCAGGCAGATGGAAATCAAAACCACAAAGAGCTATCACCGTACCTCAGCTAGAATGGCTATTATTAAAAAGAAAAAAAAATAACAAATGCTGGCATGAATATGGGAAAAAGTAAGCTCTTATACACTGTTGATGGAGATGTAAATTAGTACAGCCATTATGAAAAATAGTTAACGTTTCCTCAAAAAATTAAAAATAGAACTATCACATAATTCAACAATCTCACTGTTGAGTATATAACCAAAGGAAATGAGATCAGTATTTTGAATAGCTATCTGCACTCGCATGTTTATGGCAGCATCATTCACAATAGCCAAGATAAGGAATCAACCTAAGTGTCCATCAGTGGATGAATGGATAAAAAAATGTGGCATATGTACATAATGAAATCCCATTCAACTACAAAAAAGAATAAAATCCTATAATTTATGACACCATGGATGGACCTGGAGGACATTATGTGAAGTGAAATAAGCCAGGCACAGCAAGACAAACACCACAGAATCACACTCAGATGTGGAATTTTTATTAAAATGTTGATCTCATAGACATGGAGAATGCAGTAGTGGCAACTAGAGACTAGCAAGGTAGGGGTTTGGGACAGATTGATCAAAGGATGCAATGTTACAATTAGATATGAGGAATAAATTGTGGTATTCTATTGCATAATAGGGGCACTATCATTAATAATATTGTATGATATATTTCAAAATATCTAGAAGAGATGATTTTGAATGTACTCACCACAGAGAAATGATAAATGTTTGAAGTGATAGATATGCTAAAAATTCTATCTTCATCATTACACAATGTGTACATGTATTGAAACATCACATCATACCCCATAAATATATAAACTTAGTAGGCATCAATTAAAAAGAAAACAAAAAATTAAATAAATAAAAAAGGAAGTACCTCCAAACTCTATATTATCTAACCAGCTCATAAGGACAGACTCTTGCTCACTAGTTCCATTTAGGGATATCTACTCTTATGAAACTACCCTTGCACACAAGATCCTCGTTATCTCTACAAAAATATATTCATAAAGTGCTTAAGGTAATTTGAAGTAATAATTTGCTTGAGGGATAAATATAAGTACATTAATTGAATTATGATTTGAGTCAATAGCAAATTTACAGTTACCTTCAATCTGGCAAAAGCAAAGACAGATTTAGATACGCACACACACACACATTCTTACTGAAGATCTACGATTTCACCTCTTGGGCAAATCTGGTATTAATGCACTCTACATGCTTCTAACTGTGATCTTGCTGGGGCCACTTGCCTAAAGTAAACCACTTCTTTTTAACCAAAATTGAGCAAAACATTCATTCAATTTCATGGTGTTTCAACATGTACCTTTTAGAAATGATGAAGTAAGGGAAACTAACCCCAAATCAACTTCTAAAGCCCGTTGAAGTATGCTTGTTTCCATATTTTGGCTTTATAAGATAACATGCTCCAGAGAACTACAGAACAAAAGCAACATGAACCCTGGGCTGAATGAGATGCAGAGTTGCAGCTGATGTTTTCTTGTACCGTTCATTCAAAACTCACATGGTAGCTAAAGTGTTGCGGATAGGTCTGTCATAGATCAGCTTTTTTATATTTGAGTGGACAAGCAGGTTCAAAAATATTGAATGAGGAAACTTTTAGTTCAAGGCCAATCAAAGTGTGCTATTTAGAAAAATGCATCCTAGGTAGGTTTGAGCTCTTGGTACTTAATTAGTGCTGTTTCGATCTCACTCCTCTACTTCATGATCCATCTTTCCGATATAAAAGTAGGCATCTTTATAAAATAAATATTGATGGTTTATTCAGTGTAAGATTTCAGCTTGTGAGGGCTAATGGAGAGCCAAATGACCTAGAAGTAGTGGACTTTGGCGCAGAAGAAAAGGAAAAGAAAAAAGGTCTGTTGAGTGATTGACAGCTCAGATTCTGAGGGGAAAAACACTCCGACTTGTTTTTAAAAGCACAGATAATAATGTACTTCTGAATATTCAAGCACATCCTGTTATTTTAAAGTTTAAGTATGACTGAGTAAAAGAATCATAAAAGTAAATTTAAAAATAGAGTTCAAACCAAGAGAATCAGGTAGAATTTTTTAATACTCAAATTACAATTCCATACTTTCAAAAGTTATATATCATACTTGAAAAATTTCAAAGGTCTCTGTTATAAAGATCAAGGTCAAAACCTTTGGTTAAGAGCAACTTTTGAGTGTTGGGATTATGCAAATTTTTCCTCAATTTATGTGTGTTTGGGCATAGCTCATTTAGCAGTTAAGAACTGCTGTAACCCGGCTGGGCACAGTGTGCCTCATGCCTGTAAGTCCAGCACTTCAGGAGGCCAAGGTGGGAGGATCGCCTAAGCCCCCAGCAGTCAGAGACCAGGCTGGGCAATATAGTAAAACCTCGTTTCTAAGAAAGGAAGAAAGGAAGAGAAAGAAGAGAGAGAAAGGAAGGAAAGAAGAAAATTATCCCAGCATGGTGGTGCATACCTGTCGGCCAGTTACATGGGAAGTTGAAGCAGGAAGATTGCTTGAACCCAGGTGTTGGAGGCTGCAGTGAGCTATGATCATGCTACTGTGCTCCAGCCTGGGTGACAGAGAAAGATCTTGACTCCAAAAAGAAAAACAAAACTGCTATATAATCTGATAAATGAAAAGTTAAATTAAAGAGACCTCATTTTTTGATGTTCACCAATGTGACTAATTTTATGAAGTCCATCTTTTTTTACACAATGTAATTTTAATTGTCTATAAATAAGAATAAGTGACCTGTTTACTTGACACAAATGTAAAATAATTACACTTTGGCCCACATGTTGGACACAACTTTATAGTGCTATCATTTTTTAAAAAATCCCAAACATTCAAAATGATTTAATCTTTAGAGATACATGAGCAAACACTGATTTGTAAAAATAAGTGGCTGCAAAGAAAAGGTGCTCAACCTTAGCCTGCGATTTAAGTTCCCATTCAAGATTCTATATTCATTTTTTCATCTAAATGAGAAACACTTTTATAACACTATATAGACCCTGTTCCACAAATACTAATATTAATTCACTAATCACCATTGAACCCCTATTGTATCTTATCAAAGATGCAGAAATTAGGCTGAGGTTTGTCCAAGGTTACACAGCTAGCAAAAGGCAGAGCCAGGATTAGAACCCAGGAAATCTAGCTCCGAGTCCTAGTTCTTAAAGTACATTCTACTATACCTGTACCATACATAGATCCACTGAAAAGCTTGGGTGGGATAGCAAGCTGCACAAAGAGAAAATGCCATCAAATTTGAACCTCTGATAATATCTAACTAACATTCTTCAGTTTGTTAGGCATGAAGAAAATCATTGAACATGTTTGTCATCCAGTTTCAATTTTCATTTCCAATGGAATTTTCATTGATGATCAGAAATACCATTTACAATCATCTCAGTTATTTTTTAGGGAAGGGGGCTCATCTTTGTCAAATATTCAAAATTTTAATACAGTTTTTTCAATTTTATTGCAGATATTTGTTTGCTCTTGTGATTATTTGTTTGCTCTGTAACATTATTACAGACCCTGGAGAGGCAAATTAAAGTTGTTTAGTTATTTAGAAATTAGGGGGGAAAAAACCCTGAAACTACTTCTAAACTGTTATATTTGACAGTTATTTAGTACATGGAATTTATTTCTCAAAATCTATGCAGTCATTAATTGCCTCTGTCACAATGTTTATACCAAGATCTCACTTTGGAAGAATGTTATCATATTTACATTTAACTTTTCATTGCCCTCCTGGTCATTCCCATATTAAGAATCTGCTCAGAGCAGGTGTATCTAAGCTCCACCTGGCATTACACTGAGAGTGGTTCACATGTACTGTAGTAATGTACAGGTTCACACATATAGGTAGGCCTGAGTATAAAAATAAAAGACAAAAATCAGTGTATTGCTACAAAATTTTAAATAGATACTAGTTTTCTTAAAAGTATATTTTAGAAAAAAGAAAAAAATTATTTTAAGGACTCGATAAAAGTAAGTTAACATGATTGTTCAAATGAATACTTTTTTGATATCAATGTCTTTGGATATTTTATACAATATAATTTAGTATTTGCAATTTACTATAGGTTTTCTTTACCAATTTGAAATATTTGGAAAGGTATAAAACAATGCAATTTGATCCCATCATTTATAGGAAACCATGAAATACCTTCTTAGAAATGGACCTGGGAAAACATTGTCTAAAGAAATAATTGTAAATGCCTATAATTTTCCAGGGAAAATCCAATGGACATCCTAAATGCAGATTATATTATAAGCCAAGTATTTGGACACAAACTTTATAAATCATTATGACTACTCAAGTGTGTCTAACCTTTCCTTTGAAATAAAAAGTTCTTGTTTTGGAGCTCATCTAGAAAGAATATTGAGTCACAGAAACATTTTTATGGTCTCATATTAGAAATTTTGGGAACAATTAAAGATTTCCAGCATATGCTTCTGGGGGTGGACTCAGGCTGTTTCCACTTATGGTGGAAGGTGAAGGGGAGTTGGCATGTGCAGATCACATGAGTTGGTGTGTGCAGGTCACATGGCAAGAGAAGAAGCAAGAGCGGGGACAGGTGCCAGGCTCTTTTTAATAACCAGCTTTCTGGGGAACTCTTATGGGAACTAGTAGCGTAAGAACTCACTCAATAACTCCCCTCCCAGGGAGGGCATTAATGTATTCATGAAGAATCCACCTCCATGACCCAAAAACCTCCTACTAGGCTTTACCTCCAATCTTGGAGAACAAATTTCAATATGGGGTTTGAAAGGTCAAATATCCAAACTATAGTAGTGGGCAACAGCAGAATCTTCCAGCGGAACAATATAAATTCTCTACGTTTGTTGTCATGCTATCTGGATATCAGATTTATTACATTATGCTGTCTTTTTTCTTTCATTGCTTATACTTCATAATTCCCTGAGCGAACATAATTTGCTTCACTCCACCTCATCACAATTGCTATGTATGGAATCAAGGATTTCGTTAAAATCAGACAAGTCTTTCAAAATTCAAGGTTTTTGAGACCCTGAAATAAATACAAATATAAATAATTTTGCTTTTACTATATACTATTAACACTACTAAAGCATTTATATTACATTAAAGATAACATTAAATGTGAAATGGAAATTTAAAGAAAGCAAATAAGCAAGACAAATAATTTCATAAGCCTTTTGAGAGTCCACTGATTAATTTCATTGTTCCTTCTTATGTTCACATTTTACTTCACATTTGAATAATGCCACTTTTCTCACTTTTACGAGATTTTTATAAACACTTTTTCACATTTAGAATAGTCTGGAAGGTTGGTTATTTAGTCACCAAATACTTTCAATTAATGGTATTTCATATTTTAACTAATGCCATTGAATATTGGCTATTTACTCCAAGACACGTGAGAAAATTCTCTTGGACTATTCTTTAAGTGATACAGGGAAAATTATAACTACAAAACAGAATAGAAGAAGCTTTCTTAGTTTTCAGCACTACGTATTTCCTGATTAGAAAGAATTTTGCATATGTTTGAAGAATAATGTCACCTGTCATAATAACTTCCCTCCAATAACTTTTGATGCATCTGTGAAAAAACCACCAGAGTTTTGTTTAGAAGAGTTTAAAGTTTTCATAAGGCAAACAAACAAATAAACAAACAAAGAATAGACAACATAGTTTATGAGTGACCATAAGCATTCATGGGAAAAAGTGAAAGGAGTTTGAGGGAGGAGAGTTTTACGGTCCCATTACCTAAGGAATAACAATTAGTATTTGAGGACACATTTCAATGAAAATATTCTGTATTTAGGGACAGGTCCCTCCCTCATTTGGGTCACAGATAAGAACTGAAGAGTTCTGAGGCCTAACTCTAGAAGAAAGTATAAATTCCTGCTTGGAAAAGTAACACACCATGCTAAAAACTACTCTTACATGATCAAAATAATATCCTATCTTATATTTTTAATATGGTTATTTTATTTAGTTCTTATTGCCATTTTAATAATCAGGTTTTTGGGGAAAAGACTTCTGGAGGAACTCTATTCATTCTGCTAAGCAGTGCTTTCTCTTGCTCATTAAAACTGATCCAATAATGCTTTTGTAACTTATTACTAGAAAAATAAATGTTGCTTATAATTAATTGAAGCTCTAAAGTTTAATGTCTGCAAAAAGCCTGAGACACTTATGTATTGTGACTGGAATGAGATCTCGTTAATTAATTTTACTCTGTTTGGACAGACAGAAAAAGTTTTTGAAATGAGAAAAAAAAATCACTTGAATTTGTTTCTTGTCTTGCCAAGTTTTTCTTCTGAAATAGAAGAGAATCTCTACCATTTATCTGAAAATATACTCAAGAGTATTAAAATGCATTTGTCTGAAAGAGAATCACATATCCAAAGAAAGCAGTAGATTCTACTTGTCCTCTTTTTAGAGTCAACTTAAAAAATTCCATGAACTAACTCATTTCTCCCATGATGCATCTAAAATTAATAATGGTTTACAAAATATAAAATCCAAGTTTTCCTTTTAGTCTCTAGGAACATTAGTATTTATGGCAGCATATATGTGTATGCACTGTTTATATTCAATTCATATATTCCAATTCTAATTTGTATATCCATTTATATTCCAATTTGTATATCCATTTATTCATTTAACACACATATGCCTGAAACCATACAGGACATCAGTGAGCATGAATTAGAGTGATAGATTTCATGACTTTCTTAAGGACAGACTGTTCAAAGCAAACTTTTTAAAAAGTAGAAATGTCAATCATTTTGACACATAAAAAGATTCACTACTGTCTTATTTTCCTTATATAGCTATATTATCCATAGGTATCTTATCTTCCATTCTCTTAACTTAGGATGCCTATATTATAATTTTCTTTAAACTTATCCACCTGATAATTCATTACTATAACATGTTTTGGGGCAATTTTTATGCAGATTTTGCTTGGGTCAGTAATCAATAGCTTAAGAAATAGTCGTCTTTCTTTATCATACACGAAATCACCAGACATATGCCATGAACAAAATGATGGTGAAATAAACATATAATGCTGCACTTTCCATACTTGTTTTTTGTCCATTCAGCCCTGCCATGAGACTGATACTTTCATGGCATATCTGCTTTCTGTTACACCCAATTGTCTTCTCTCCACGGATCGCCTGATCGACTTCCTTCTTCTTCATACCCTCATGTTCTCATCAAAATTGACCTGTTCTGGAATGATCAACTTCTCTCTAATTCCTAAGGTAACTTTTTAATCTAACAAACCCAGTGTAACATTTCCATGGGATGAATTCATGGTAGAAAGTAAATCTCTGTGCCACAAACTCTTTAGAGTGGACACATCCAAATTTTAACAGTGATTTCTTGAGACAGTTTTGTATCTTGAACTGATAAATACTTCCTTTCAAAATCTTATTATGAACTTTTCAAACATATATCAAATTTAAAAGGTAACACAATGAACCTTATGTAACATGCACAATTTTCAGGGTTTTGAGAATTTTATTTCATTTATCACCATATCTCATTTTCTGGAGAATTTGAAAGTATGTCCCAGACAACCCATAATGTCACCTGTTATAAATACTTTACAATGCAGCTCTAAATAATTAATATGTTTTAACACAACTACAATACCGATAGAACCTCTAAAAATTAACAGTAATTTCTTAATATCATACCTAATTGTCTCAAAAATGCCACTTTACAGTTGGCTTGATCATATCAGTATCCAGAAAAGCTCTTTGTACACCAAAGTCAATATTTTAATGGTAGATATTTCTGACTAGATAGAAAAGTTGTGTCATAGTATCTAGTATAATGCAAGATAAAAAGAATGGAATACTGCTTAATGCTTACTATTAAGTGTCCCAGTCTGTATAGGCTCAAATCAGAGGCTGTGCTACTTAAAAGCTGTGTGATATTAAATAAATTCCTTAGCCTCTCTGGGCCTGTTTCTTCATATGTAAAATGGGAGTAGTATTAATGAGCATATATAGTTTAAAATAGTTCACATAGTTTTTTAGAAATAGTAATAAACGAATTTACATTATTACTTAATGGAGGTGTTATTTTCTTTGTGTGCTATGTATGTGTCCGTGTGTGTCTGTGTGTGCGTGCGTGTGTGTGTGTGTGTGTGTGTGTGTTTATCTTAGGACATGAAAAACTTAGGCATTAACCTATCAGGGAAAAATAATCACAAAAGAACAATCTCTTCTTCTTGAACTTCACTTGCAGAAGTAAGGCATTTCCAGATAGATGTATTGCCCAAAGTTTGAGAAGTATGGTCAAATAAAAACTTATTTATGGCAGCTTTCCTATGTGAAAAGAGATTGGGGAACTTTACTGGTAACTTCCATGCTAGCATGTATGCCCTGAATACTTGGCATGGATATTCCACCTGTGTGAGTATAGCATGGAGACAATGCTAGAGTGTGCCAGATGTTCTTATGAAATCCAGATAGTTAAAAGTTTGAACATTCATCCTAATTGGTTTGAAAACAAAACAACAGAAATTGAAATTGTGTTCATTAAATCAAGGATACAAGAGTGCCATCTACTGCTCACATTCCATAAACTGCAGACACATGGCCCTTAGAAACTCAGTATATGTTAAAGCGGGCATGTTATCACTGGTATACAACATTTACAAAATATAGAAAACATGATAATTATCTAATTTTATATCATTTTATGATAAAGTATAAACTTATGTTTATTCTGATGTCATAATTTTCTTTTGATCAGATAGTTATATTTCTTGTGTATTATTTTCAGTTTTTCCTGAGATTTTGTTTTGTGTGTCATAATAAAACACCATCACCATCTGATGAAACCTAGGTAAATTAAAGGCAAAATTCCAATAATATGGAAATGAAACATATTATCAAATAATAATGATAGTATTGATAATGGCTAATATATTTTGGGTGCTTATTATAAGTCTATGTACTTTGCTCTTTACTTTTATTATCCCATTTAATACACGAATTCCATGAATGAGGTATTATATCCATTTTACAGGTGTAATTAAATATTAAAGAGATTATTTGTGCAACATTGTATTGCTAGTAAGTGTGGAAGAAGTGGAAGACATTTTGATAGGTGTGATCATCATGAGATGACATTGAGCTGGATTATATCCCTCCTAATTGCAAAGTACTTCAGTGGTGCCAGCCATCAAACTAAAACGAAAATGCCCACCAATTAGAGATAACAAAATATGACATTTGTCTACTTGTGACCTTGTAGGTACAACTACCTTGAATGCCTATCACATACAATTGTATTTATAACAAAAATTGATACAAACCACAACCATATCAAGTTATCTAGAAATATCTTGTGCTTATAAAAGGACATTTATTATTTTTAAAAATATTTGTTTAAGTAATAAAAGTACTGGTATCTCTTTCACTCTAGACCAGAGTTTCTCAACCTGGGGCAGATAAATTTTTTCTGTAGAGGGCTATACTTTGAATTGCAGGTTGGATATTGTCTTCAACTATCCATGCCCAGGATCAGAGTGTGAAACATGTGTGATGGTCCTTAGAAAAGGTCCTCTGTTAATAATCTTCACCTTCATATTTTTATATGGACTCATTCCAAAATACTGTTGAAAATATACACAATGGGGAAGGGCAGTTGTGAATAAAAATAAGTCCCTACTCTATTGTACTTATAGTCTAATGAAAGTGAAACAGTACTTTTAGTCAAATATTACTTCATGGCAGAAATTAATTTCAACATTATATCATTTATGTTATGATACAACCTTTTCTGCAAAAATCTGATTCTAAGACTTTTATAATTGTAAAGGCAATTCACAGTATATGGTGAGTGCAGCCTAGATTTTTATAGTTTTGTCTTAATTTATGTTGTTTTTAGGAAATTATTATCTAATTCTAGATGGGACATTTCAATAAACTGACAACAAAAAGTAAACAATTATCTCCTTATTACCGATATAAAGCAATTTTATTTTTTACTGTCAGATGGTAGAAAGGAATTATGAGTAAAACAAAGATGTGGAGAATGAACAAAGATAATCTAGATGGTAAAAGAAAAAGGAAGCAATAGGGCATAGGGCATAGTAGGGGAGGAGTTGAAAATTTTCAAAGATAATTTTAGTATAATTTTTAACTTGCTGTGTGACTGTATGGGTTCATAAATATTTTTTAAAAAATAAAACAATGAATAGTTGAACAAACTCTCAGTCTCACTTCCCTCATATACAAAGAAAAGCATTATATATATGTGTGTGTGTGTGTGTGTGTGTGTGTGTGACATTTTTACACCTCTTGGTATCATTCAAGAAACATGAAGAATAAGTGAACTAATGAGTTTGGATATAGTTTATTTGTAAAAAAATATAAGATATATATTATATAAATTCAGCTTTCCAATCAAATATATGTAAATTTTCAAAAAGATACATAATTTTCTATAGCACTTATGAAAGACCTTGGTCATAGCCTGAGAAAAATTTAAAATCACTGTCTGATCTTTCCTTTTCATGTTTTTCAAATTATTTTTAACAATCTTTACTAAACATAGAGTTCAGTATTTCTATTTGCAAATTTCTTTATTAGCATGCTTTTTATCTTTGCATTTGACCTAGCCTTGGTCATATCATGCATAGTTCCAGAATTCAAGAAGTATTTTTTGGTGGCTAGAAATTATTGGTATCTTTTGACTTCCTTTTAATAAAGTAACTCACAGTTTTTTTGCATTTACATTTGTGACTTTTCTTTATCTTTGTGAAAACAAAACAAATAGAAACAAAACAATGCAAGCAGATACATTTGTATTAGCAAATGGAATTAATTTGGCGGGTCCATATAATTTTGCCTGCAAGCAGCTGTTCAGTACTAAACTGATGGGATATGTTATAGTCTCAGAAAGCTATGCATAAATTCAAATTCATTAAATTTAACATAATTTCCCTAGAGCAAGAATCCCTTATGATGAAGCAACCAAACTAACAAATGTGCATGTGTTATTTTATTATATGTGTGCCAAATTGACACACATTTGGGGAGGACTTATGATAATATACAGGTGAGTAGCTGAATGGCATTTATTATTAGTTGATTTGGGGGAAGAAAACATAATTAAATATACCAAAAAATATATTCTAAACGCCAAACACTAAAATAATGGAATAGGTATGTGTGAATTTTATAAAGCTTTTAAATGCACAATGGTAAGCTAACTATCTAGGGGAAAATTGTAAAGTATCCTTTTAGAAAATGAAGTTTCTTCTGCAGAGTTAAAAACTCACCTTATTTAAACTTCTTTGTATGTTCATGTTCTGGTATATTGGGTTTTCTTCAAGAGAAGCACTAATTTACTTTGTAATGTGAAGAAACTTTCTACTAGTATTTACAAGCTCAATGCTGCCTTGTCTTGTGAAACATGTTATTAACTGTTAATCCACACAACACCCCTTGTTAAATAGGTCATTATTATTATCTTTATTTTCCAGCTGAGGAAACACACCAAGAGAGGTCACAGAGTGAGTCAGGGCCAGGATTAGCAATGAAAAGCACCCAGTTGTCAGTGCTTTCCTTGGTCCACGTGGCCACGTTAAATAGGTGAGATGGCTCGCCTGCATAGCCACAAAGAACGGGAGTCCGCCCAGAGCTTGTATAACCAAACTCCTCATAAAGACAGCCTGTGTAGTACTTGCCTCTGGACTTCATACAAGTTACCCTAAATTTGAATTGGTGGGGCCCTCACTAATATTCTTGACCTAGTTCCTGAACGTTGCCCTTACTATTCCTCACCTCATGTCACCATCGTACTGAAACCCTATGAGTTTACCTGCGGTTTGCTCTACCCTGAACCCATTTCTGAGGAGGGAAAGGTAAATAGTACTGAGGGGATTTTACAACCTGGGCTGATATTTCTGGAGGGACTAAAATCTGTGTTAATTCTCTTGAAATAACTAGACAAATTTATAATATTTGCATTTTTCTTATCTAAATGAGAAAAATGAATACCGATATAATAGAATCTAAAATTCTAGACAGTGGCTTGACAATCGATATGGTACTGTATAGTATTCTTTGTGGAATATTGATAGCGAAGCCATAAATTGTATGAATAATTTAACTTCTAGTTGTTAAGAAGACTTTCACTGTAGTCAGCATTTCAACCGTAGAAAGAAATATGATCAAGAGAATACAAATAAATGGTGGAAATGGTGGAAATGGCAGGAAATGGTGGAAAAAAACCCTTAAGAACATCTAATAGCAAACAAAACTGAAACTGTTGTAACTACATAGCTTTCACAATTTTTAAAATGTGGAAGGCCTTTGTTACTAATGATATTTATCAAAATATATTCTTATTTAATTAATCTATTATCGCACTGGGAAATAAAGACATTTGTTCAAAGTAGCATGTAGAAGTGGACTTATTGCTAAAATATCCTATCAATATTACATAATATCAAATATATTTTGCATAATTGATGAAATTTGTAAAAAATTTTTGCTTTGTATAATAATGAAATATGGTTTAAGTCAGTTTTTCTTTAATTTGGATAGAAAAACATTCCCTGGGGAAAAATAATAAAATATACCAAAGAAAGAGAAAAAAACAGAATTCAGACTGGTCTGATATTTACAAAAGCAATTGAATATGTTGTTAAAGTCCTTCAACTAAAAAAAAAAAAAAAGTCCTGGCCAAGAGGGCTTCTCTCTTGAATGTTTTCAAAAAATTAAGAAGAATTATAATAATTCTACACAAACACTTTCAGAGAAGACAAAAAAGAAGAACAATTCTCAGCCTAACTTATGAGGCTTGCATAGCTTTTACTCTAAAACTTAAAAAGGAGATTATGAGAAAGGAAAATTACAAGCAAGTTTCTTTTAGGAACATAGTTGAGTCATATATACACTCACTTGATTTATAAAAAAGATGGCATTGCACTGCTGTGAGGGAAAAGTTAGGTTAATGAATCTTGAACCTTAGATCCTTAGCACACCGAAAAATTAATTCCAGATGGAGTATAGATGTAAATGTGAACTCTAAAACAATATAGGTTGTAGAGAATTATATATGTAGGTATCTTTATGACTAAGATAGTAATGTTTTTTAAAAAATGACACAGAAAGCACTAGGCAAAAAATAATAACTGATATTATATCTCATACAAATTAAGATCTCCTATTTATCAACATATCTCAAGAAGATAGTTAAAAAGGCAAAGTGGAAGAAAATATTTGATACATATGTCATGTCATATATGAAATATAAACAGAATGTATAAAGAATTTTTACAAATCAAGAAAAGGAAAGATAGACAACCCAGTAGAAAAAAATAGGCAAGAGATATTTTCTGAGCAGGCATTTCACAGAGAATATTCAAATGGCTAATAAGCACACATAAAAGTGCTCAACACTTTCAACCAACAGGTGTGTATGAATGAAAACCACAATGTCACACCACTATATGAAAGCCAGAAATGCCAGGGGTTAAATATTGCCAATGAGAGTGTCAATCGGTACAATTTCTTTTGAAAGCTGTTTAAAGGTATTTCCTAAAGCAAAACATACAAAAATCTATAGCACAGCAATTATACTGGACTTGGAAACATGTACATATGTGCAGTGAAGACATGTACAACAAAGTTGACAGCATCGTTATTTGATATAGTGAAAAACTAGAAACAATCCAGATATCCATGAATAGTAGAATGGATATGACTTTAGACTATTGATCCAATGGAATATTACAAAATTAAAATGGAATAAAAATGAGAAATCTACCATTAATATAAGCAGTCTAATATTAATATAAGCAACAACAGGCAAAACCTCATCAGCATAGTGTAAGTGAAAGAAATGATATGCAAAATGTACTCACTGTATGATTTGATTTATACAAACGCCCCAAACAGGCAAAACCAATCCGTGTGATAAAAGTCATAATAGTTGTTCTCTTCATTCTCTTGGGGGGGGGAGGCGGGGCTGGGAGGGTAGAGAATGTTGACTATGAAAACACAAGGCACGCTTATGATAATATTCTATATTTTAATTTGTGTGATGTTTACAAAGATGTGATTAGTATATAAAATAAGCTGAATGCTTCAGATTTTATATACATATGAATTTATTTGTTATGCATCAATAGAAATATTAAAAATCAGAGGTCGCTTCAAAGACAAAGGACATACATTTGCCTCTTTTTCATGATTATGTAACAATGTCTTTAAATTCAAGGCACAAATCCAATCTAAGTATATAAGGTGAAGCTCAGGGGAAGACCATTGTTTAATCCTTCTATCAAAATTTAATAATCTCTATCCAATTCCTATTGTTTGCTGACAAATATTTTCTTGTTAACTGCTGTTCATAGATGCCAGTTATTTTCAGATGAGATAAAAACTCCCTTCCCATAAATATATATTGCCTTTCTTACACTCAGGCAACTACTTTACAAATAAATTCCCAAATCCAAAAAAATATTAATCCAGCCAACATATCACCATTATTATCAAAAATAAATCCAAAGTACACATTTCCCTTGCCATGAACCAAATTCAAACTGTCCATGTTATCTGTAGTGAAGCTTGAGTGGGTTTTATTCTCTTCTTGGTTCAGAACACCAGAGGGACCCTTTCATGCCAGCTGCTCGCTGCAGGAGCCAAACACAGAAAGAAACAGCAAATTATGAAGCCACCAGTGCTACCTCCCACTTAAACACCCTGCCCTGTTATCAAATACCATACTGTTCCTCATTCCAACACCCTCCCCTTGGACTGGAGAGCCAATATTTTAATTTCACTCTATCCCATAATGATAATAACAAAATAAACCAAGTTTTCTAAGTCCACTCCCTGGATGGAAGCAGAGATATGCTTAACTTTGCACACTGTTACCATGTCCTGAGCTAACTTTATTATAGTCTCCACAGTGATCATTAATAGTTTTCTGGCTAATCAGTGTCGTTGAGGTCCCTCTCCAGGCAATTCCATGTCTGTGTCCATTTAGACACAGACATTCTATTTTAGTCCCTTGCCCACCACACTCTTTTACCAAATTTAGTATGAAAGACAAACAGACCTGGTTCTGTGGAGGATTGTCACTCTCTATGCTGCCCTGAGCACCGTGGCAATAAGGACATAGACCCCATGACAGTTTCATTATCATGAGTTAAAGGTTATATTTGTTCCTAAAGACAAGTACATTCATTCATTCATTCATTCATTTTGTGCGTTGGAATTAGAGGATAAAAAATTTCCCTTTTCATTCAGTTCATATTGTAGAGGCATAATGTACAGCAGGACCTTCTCTGATCCATATTTTGGCTGAGTCTATCACAAGCAACCCAATAATACAATCCCATATTTTAGTAGCAATTAAGAGAATTAAAAAAGTTTAGCACTGAACAGAACATAAATCACATTCTGAAAGAACTGTATCAATGAAGATATAAAGGCTAAAAAAACCCACTACAACTTAACACAAGTACTCAGTTGCTAATAAGTAATGTCTCTATTTTATTAGTCTGTAATAAAGGAAAACAAACAAATTGGAGTAATTTTCTAAACTCTGGAATACTGGGTTGTACTAGTTGACAAAAAGATTCCACAAAATATTTTAGAAGTACTACTAAAGGATAACAATAGTGTTTTCGTATTAATAATAAATTAGAAAATAAATTATTTTAAAATAATTTATCTTTATTATGTGAGATTTGGAGGGGACAAACATCCAAACTATAAGAGATGAGACTATTAGAGTAATAATTTTTAAGATAATCAACTTAGGCTACAATTCCTCACCAGCACGATATTTGGTAGGATATATTTTATTTACATATATATGTATACACCCAAATATGTGTACAAAAATACATGTGTGCATACATTTTCACTTTTTGAGAACTAAAAAGTCACAATAGCCTCACTAATTTAAGAGAACACACCACTCTAGTCTAGATGTCTTAAGCAAGACCCAAAGATTTCAGGAGATTCCAAAAGTTCAAGGATTTGTAAGGCTGCTGCTATTTGTGAAGTATTTGGTATATGCATACATATGTACATATGTGTACATTTTTGCATTTTTAAATATAGTGAGTTTATAGCCTTTACTACATTCTCAAAGGGGTTCTTCACCAAGAAGAGTTTAAGCATTAGTGTCCTATACTCAAGATTGTATTATTTGCTCTAGCTCACTCTACAAAAATAGCTACTTTCTTTTCTTTTGTTTTTTTGGGAGAATGGTCAAAATATGAATCTCTTGCATAGAATAATCTATAGCCTATAACTCTTCAAAGTTAAACTTTTCATAACCAAAATCTGGACAAAGGTTAGCTAAGTCAAGCACCAATCAAGTTTAATTCCCATAGCATAAATTCTCCATATTTAATTTATCGGTTTTGCCAAGTCCAATAGAATTATTTCAAAAGCAATAACACAAAACTAAATGTGCACAGTGTCCTTTAGGGCCTGAATCTATTCAGGCAACCATTGCCAAATAGTATATTTCAGTTAACTGTATCACATTGGCACTATTATATAAAGAGCTATAGGAAATAAGTTGTGTTGACTGTTGTCAACCTAAATATCTTTCAATTGTAAAATCTGTTGATCTTCTGACAACATCATCCAAGAGTATTATCAATTTGTCTGCTATATCTATTTGTTTATTTCTTGTCTTAAATTTTCTAAGATGTAAGTTGCTGAAGCCAAGGATTTTGTCTGATTTGTAAAGTGTGATAGATACAATAGCCTGTCATATGCTTTATATTTTCCAACTTCGTTCTGAGATGACTTCCTATCCTGCAAAAACCAGAAAGTTTACAAACCTTTTCTTTTTTTTTATTTCAGCATATTACAGGGGTACAAATGTTTAGGTTACATATATTGCCTTCGCCGCACCCAAGTCAGAGCTTCAAGCGTGTCCATACCTAGGTGGTGCACCACACCCATTAGGTATGAATATACCCATTCCCCTCCCCCCACCACCTGCCCAACACCCGATGAATGTTATTACTGTATGTGCACATAAGTGTTGATCAGTTAATACCAATTTGATGGTGAGTACATGTGGTGCTTGGTTTTACATTCTTGTGATACTTCACTTAGCAGAATGGGCTCCAGCTCTATCCAGGCTAATACAAGAGATCACTGTTGTTTTTTGTGGCTAAGTAGAACTCTGTGGTATACATATACCACATTTTATTAATCCACTCAGGTATTGATAGGCACTTGAGTTGTTTCCACATCTTTTCAATTGTGAATTGTGCTACCATAAGCATTTGAGTGCAGATGTCTTTATTGTAAAATGTCTTTTTTTCCTTCAGGTAGATGCCTACTAGTAGGATTGCTGATTCAAATGGTAATTGTATTTTTAGCTCTTTGAGATGTCTCCAAATTACTTTCCACAGGGGTTGCACTAATTTGCCATGCCACCAGCAGTGTAAGAATGTTCCAATCTCTCCACATCCATGCCAGCATTTGTTGTTTGGTACTTTTTGATAAAGGCCATTCTCCCTGGAATTAAGTGTTATCTTACTGTGGTTTTGATTTGCATTTCCATGATAGAGATGTGAGCATTTTTTCATATGTTTGTTGGCCATTAGTTTATATTCTTTTGAAAAGTTTCTGTTCATGTCCTTCGTCCACTTTTTAATGGGGTTGTTTGATTTTTTTCTTGCTGATTTTCCTGAGTTCTATATAGATTCTAGTTATCAGCCCTTTATTGGATGTGTAACATGCAAATATTTTCTCTCATTCTGTATGTTGTCTGTTTGCTCTAATGATAGTTTCCTTGGCTGTGCAGAAGCTTTTTAATTGGATTACGTCTCATTTATTTATTTTTGTTGTTGCTGTGATTGCCTTAGGGGTCTTCTTCATAAATTCTTTCCCTAGACTGATGTCTATAAGAGTTTTTCCAATATTTTCTTCTAGAATTCTAAAAACCTTTTCTGTTATAGAACATCACCCAGGCAAGTTTCCAGATGTGATTTCTCTTGAATCATATGCGTGCATCTATTTGAATTTGTAACTATGTTAAATGGGGAAAGAAGCAGAGATGATGATAAAAGATATCCATTTTACTTGTGCATATCTAGTAGGTATGATGAAGCCCTGGAGCCAGGGATTCTAGCATTTGCTTTCTGATCCCAGAATTGCAGCTAGGGTGCTGAAATACCACATTCATCAATTTCAAAAAGTCTTTCTCTCTTCATCTTATTGATTCTGGTGAAGATGAGAGTCAGTCATAGGTGCCTAGCCATTCCAAAGATTTGGAAAGATCCAATTCTTTGTATTAAATCCAATTTTTTTTTTTTTTTGCTAAAAATAGAGTGGTTGGTTACTCACAATTCATTTTTGACTGATACACGGGAACTCAATTTTTGTTGACTGAATGAATGAATACAGGGCTAAGGAAACACAAAATGCATCAACAAAGAAAACTACACTGCAAAGAAGGTTCACATTTTGGGTTCTCCAGAAAGCAGACTCTGAGGGAAGTTGAACTGTGATGCATTTGCACTGAAGGCATCAGCCAATAATACTGCGCAGGCGTCCTCAAACTACGGCCCACGGGCCACATGCGGGTGTTTTTGCCCGTTTGTTTTTTTACTTCAAAATAAGATACGTGCAGTGTGCATAGGAATTTGTTCATAGTTTTTTTAAAACTGTAGTCCGGCCCTCCAACAGTCTGAGGGACAGTGTACTGGTCCCCTGTTTAGAAAGTTTGAGGAACCCTGCTGTAGGGGCTCTAGGTCTAGGATGATCCTTTAGAGTTGTGCAGTTAGGGTATATGGACAAGCTTTTATACCCTCGCATCAGCAAGTAAATAGAGGTGGACTGATGTCCTTTCAAAGTGCATGAGCTTGGGCGAGGTGGTGCTCTTTTGGGGGTACTCTTTTGACTTGCTGACTCAGCTGGAGCAGTCAGCCACCAACACTCTCAGCAGCTGGGCAAATGAGTGGTTTAGTTCTGGGAGGGGGTAAGGGTGGATCTGGGCAGCTCCCCGAGGATTCATCTCACAAAGATTGTTTAAAGGAAAAACAGCCATACAAGCGGAGACCAGAAAGCCTGGATTTAAGTATCCTTTCTTCCACTTACTAGCTGTGGAAATTTGGACAAGTCATTTAACTCTGAATTTGTTTCATCATCCATAGAAATATTAATATGATAATAACATGTTATACATAACAATAATAAAACATATGTTAAAGGTTTATTGTGATATATGCAAATGAACATTTCATTCTGCAGATTATACTATTCAAATTCCAGTTGCTATTATTTTGCAGAAAGTTTGGCTCAAAATAACATTGCCTCTTTTTAAGTCAATGTTCACTTAAACTGCACATACTAAAAACTGGAATGATAGAGACAAAATTACAGAGAAAGCAAATCAAAGAAAATATAGAATTTGGTTCAGCTATATTTTATTTATTCACTCATTCTTACATTTATTAATTTATCAAATGATATGTTATTGTACATACACTTTGTGAAAAGACCCAGATGTCATTAGAACATGCATGCTATGGTAGAGTTTGAACATGGGTAGACATTGACCTTCTTTGACTTTAAAAGAAAATAAACTATCCTACTCTCTGTGCCTGTGTTACTATACATGGACAGGCCTGGAAGAGCATTCCAAGTAAAAGTTATCAAGAGCTGGGTTCCCAAAACAAACCCCATACCCCATGAAACCTTTTCATCACTGTTATGTAGCATGTAATTTTCTTTAAAAAAAGACATTAAATTAAAACCATGCTGCCCTGTAAACTTTTCAACACACAATCTCCCATAATTCCACTTATATTTGAGGATTCGGTGCAGTAACCAGGGTTCTATGATGTATGTGCCAAAGACAGCATGCCAGGAGTGTGCAGGGGTAACATTTTGTACCACCTACACAATTTCCTTCATACCTCCTGTGACAGCTCCTACTGTCAGGAGAATTGATGGTCACCGAATAGTCATATATTCTTTACTCTCTGTCCACAGAAGTCAAGGACCAGTTTGGTTGCTAAAACCATGACACACTTCCCTTAAAAGGTGGCCAACCACTGGTTTAGTAAATACTGGACTAAATTCTCCTGTTGTTCTCACTCCCCTCTAGATGAGCATTTTTTTTTTCTTTTTGTAAAGTGAAAATATACATGAGGAAGAGTACATATTAGGAATGTACAGCTCAGTGAATTACGTAAGCAATTTTATGGCCTATATTAACTCTCTTATGGCTACTAAGTCACATTTAGTATATTGAAAAAGTTAAAATCAAATAAGATTAAAACAAATAATGACGCTTATAGTGTGTTGAATAGATCCTGGGAGGGAATATGGGAGCAATACAAAGAATAAGGTTGAAATTTAATTTGTAGATGACCATATCCAGAAGTTGTGGAAAACTAGCCCAATTATAGAAATGCATTTTGAAAATATACCACAATTGCAAGCAGTACCAGTTATCTATTGCAAGCTGTATCCGTTAGCTATTCCAGTTAATCAAGCCATCAAAAACTTAATGATTAAAAAGAATAATCATATTATTTGCTAAGGATTTGGGCTAGACCCAGCTTGGCAGTTCACTTGCTGATCTTTCCTGAGATCACTCATGTGGCTACAATCAGCTGGTGGGTCAGCTTGTGGCTTCAGCTGGGAAGACTCGTGTCTGCTCCACATGGTCTTGTCCTCAAATGGGCCAGCCCAGGCTTCTACGTAGTAATAGTGTGCTCAAGAGCAAGACAATCTGAGCCTCAATTCAGAAGGGCTTTTCCTTGTGTCTGCTTGTATCTCACTTGCTAATGGCCACTGGCCAAAGCAAGTCACAAAGACAAACTCTGAATAATGAGGGAGGGACTACACAAGTGCAGGTATTATCCATTGAGAGCCATCATTGTAACAATTGACCACACAAATTAACTGAATTAACTATGGTGGTATGATTAGTGGAAGTCTCAACAAAACTGATCTATCCACCCATGAGGATCAAATATATGTCTCCACTGCTAACTATAATAGCTGCGTGACTTCGGAAAGACTACTATCTGTGTTTCAGATTCCTCTGATGTGAAACAATGTAAAAACTGTTATCTTTTAGAGATAATGAGGATGAGACAATTCTGTCTTACGATCCACTTAAAAGTTAAGTTTTATAAATTATTAGTTGTACAATTAGTAAAACAAATATAAAGAAATTATTCAATTGCTGTGAGTTTTATGCCAAAAATTCAACTGCATTATCTAATTAACTTATATTGTTTAGAATTATAAAATGTAGGCATATTTCATAACTAATATATGTGTGAGAAATATAATGTACAATATTTTTAGAACTTGTGTTATGATATAAACATCCTATTTAGAGAACTTTATCTTTTCTTATAATATCATCATGGGAATGACAGCCATAATTTTGATTCATTTATGTGCTGCTGATATTTATCTCAGGGATGCTCCTAATACATGCATACGGCTTTTATTTAGGAGGCTTTTTATGAAGCGTAAATAAGTAGTGTACTTTTGATTTCAACAGTCATCAGGCCAGTTTACCAAATAAAGTGGGCTTTTTTAAATATTTTTAAGCCAAAAACTATTCCTCAAACTCATTCAAGTGCATTTGGAAAAGAGAAGGATAGGTTGCAGTAACAAAAATATCCACAAGTTAATTTTTCAACAAGTTAGTTCTTTTTTTTCTCAATGAAGATTTGGTGGGCTCTGACCACACAAATTAATCCAAAAAATCTGGAGGAATTAGCGCTGCTACTTTAAGCACAGGCTTCTATGAGTGCTTCAGATGTCAACATCTGCAGGCATTAGGAAAGAATGAGTGAGATCCAGAGCATGCAAGTGCCTGTTCATTAAATTAAGTGGACACTTCATTGCTTCCAGTTATATTCTATTGATTAGAACTTAGGCTCAAGGCCACACTTGGCCTTGCCTAGTTACAAGAGAAGTTGAGAGATATAGTTTGGCCAAGCATTCATTTTCCCAGGAAAAAGAGGGATACAGATTGAGAAGGGGCCAATATTCTCCAATATATACATCCGAATGTCTATATTTCTTATAAATGGAGATTAAGTGTATTGATGCTTTTATTTATATTTCTATAGTCTCTGGACTCCTCAACTCTATTTTTTAAACACTGTATTAATTATCAAAAAGCATGGACTTTTATATTTGAAGGTAAGAAGTAGTCTAGTATAAGAATTCCCTTGACAACTTTTCTGCAGGATGGTTGGTCATTCAAATGCCGATTGGATGTTTCCATGGATAGAAAACTCCTATTGCATGATGTTATTGCATGAGTTCAAAAACCCTCAAAGATCCCCAAATTTGACTCCTCTTGATTTCTATTTATTCATCTTAGCTATGATTGTAAAACGCAGTCTATTTTCTCTACTATACTATATCCTACACATTTTTGAAGAACCTTATTCCTCTTAATCTTCTCTTCTTCAGGTTAAATATCCTCTTAGATTTAAGAATCTCTAGTATAACTTTGAGAAGGTCTAGAAAGTCTTCTATATTCTGGCTGGATACATACTCTTTGTGGGAAATAAATCAGCTGTTTGAAAATGTTGAAGCAGTAATATTTCTCCAAAAAATGCAAAATAATTTTTAAATGATGGTTTATTTTGTAAAAAGTTTTTGATAGTTTGAGACAGTGGTTCTCCAACTGTGGTCCACAAACTAGCAGCATCAGCAACACATAGGAAATTTTTAGAAGAGCAGAATGCAAATACTTGGACCCAAACCCTGACTCACTGAATTAGGATTTCAAGGGGTAAAGTCCTGAAATCATTATATTAACACA
Source organism: Mirza zaza (assembly GCA_008750895.1). Classification (NCBI taxonomy): domain Eukaryota; kingdom Metazoa; phylum Chordata; class Mammalia; order Primates; family Cheirogaleidae; genus Mirza; species Mirza zaza. Next base: position 118,968 of record VSMD01087771.1, read on the forward strand.
TAACTCTATACAGTAAAATGGAAAAACATGGGACTAAGGACAATAAGCTATGTGTCTTGATTGGAAATAAGAATTAGAAATAAGCTATGTGTACTGATTGTTTTGATATAGGCAGGCAGAAAATGTTGGTTAACTTACTAGTGGCATACTTACGTGTGTACTAGAAAATAATTTTTATTTATTCAGTAAAATAAACTATTCTTCTTGAACACATATGCAACCTTCAGGTTGTCTTGCATCTTCAGTAATGATAGTAATATTCAACATCTCCTGGATTCAATGAACAGTTACAAGAGTGTCTAGAAAGTTTCCTGATGATAATTTTCCTTGCTTTAATTGTTCTGTAAATATAATAGCTGTAATGAGTAAGCAGAAAGAGAAACCGACTGAAGGGAACACTGTGTTTTTTATAAGCTTCTTTCCTAATTTCCATTTGCTTGACTTTATTTTTCAATTGGAAATGGTGAACAACTCAATATTCTCTGAAAGCCAGAAACAACATTTACATGACCTACATAATTTACATGGTAAATTCCATGCCATGTGAGACTAAATTTTAACTTCAGAAACAATATTAGCTTCCTGAGTTTTCAAACAAGTAAAGCTAAAGTATTTGGGTAGATTAGTATGATAAAGAGCATGGTAAAGAAGGGGAAAAGAAAGAAGGTGTATTAGTTTTCTTTTTCTGCTGTAACAAATTCCCACAAATTTAGTGGCCTTAAGCAACACAAATTTATTATCTCACAATCCTAAAAGTCAGAAATCTAAAATCAATTTTAACTGAGCTAAAATCAAATTGTTGGCAGGGCTGTATTCCTACTGGAGACTCTAGGAGAGACACTTCTTGCTCGCCTTTTACCAGCTTCTAGAGGTTGCCTGCATTACCTGGGACGTGATCCCACCCATCCAATCTCTGCTTCTGTTGTCATCTCTCTTTCTCTGAGTAGGATACTCTGCCTCCCTCTTACAAAGACTCTTGTGATTACATTGCACCCCCCCCGCCCCCCCCACCCCCCGCACTGGATGACCCAGGATAAATTCCTCCTCTCAAGATCCTTAATCATATCTGCAAACTCTCTTTTGCCATGTAAGGTAACAGGGATTAGGATGTAGATCTCTTCATATTATTACCATGTAAGGTAACAGGGATTAGGATGTAGATCTCTTCATATTATTACCTCTTTGTAGACTATTATTCTGCCAACTACAACAAGTATCTACACGATTGCATGAAAATAATAGGACCAAAAAATATGAGGGCCCATGAGAGGGGTGGCAGATAGTGATGTGTGTATGTGTACCTCTGTGTGTACATTTGAGAGGATTATAACAATGGAATTCTTCTACATGCTGGTCTTTTCATTCAGGAGGCAGGGCATAGTTGAAAGAGCTTGGAGTTGGAAGAATTGCTTTGAGTCTAAATCCTATCACATTCTGGCACCATTTACCACTGCTGAAAGATCAGAGCGAACTTTCCTAGAATGCACACAAATGATTCACCTGCACTCTCTCGTTTGTGCTTCCTCACTCCTGTGAAGGTTGGTCTCATTGTAGGAGGAAGAAACCAAGACTAGATTAGCATCATTGTGTAAAGTCACTGAAAATTAACCTAGTTAATAAGTTGTCTCTTGGGTTTTTTATCACTAAAATGAAAATATAAATAATACCTACCACACAGGCTGGTTGTGAGAAATAATATGCTCATAAGCAAGCACTTTGTTAGCTATTATAAAATTGAATACTGATAAAAAATCATAGTATTTAATTGCTGTAAGGGTTAAAGAAAGCAACATATGTATAGTTTCCTAGTTGATGCCTGATACATAGTGAGTACTTAAAAATATTTTTGCTCTAACACTTTCTTTATTCTTAGTAATATATATATATATATATACACACACATATATATATTGCTATATATATATTCAGGGTGACAGAAGAGTTGGGCATTGGGGATCTATATGCCATTTCATATTTTCCTTGCCCAAATATAAATGTCACATGCAGACTCTCTGGATACAGTATTTCTCCATTCTTTTATCTCGGTTGTTTTATTTCCAACTAGTCTTCCTGGTGGCCCTAAGGAATTTGGTGAGTGTGAACCTCAGGCACAGGATAGAGCATGTCAATAAAGAATGAGTTGGAAGAGAAGGGATGGAAGGCAGCAGATTATCCCAGCCGGCACATGAAATCGTTTCTACCGCTCGTCCACCGCCTCTTAGGCATTTGTGTTGTCGTGATAATTTGCAAATTATGGAAACAGCTATTTATTCCTGAACACAAAAAAAGTTTCCAGTTCAGAAATGTATTTCTAAAAATTTCTAGGGATGGAGAAGCAGTGATAGTTTATAATCTGCTTTGCAACAGCATCATCAGTTCCTTGATGGATTAAATAGGATTTTATGGGTGAGCCAAAAAGATTAGCCTATATTAGCACTATTTCATCACTACCATCACAATGTCATTAGTTAATAATGTGTGGTGTCCCATAAACAAAACCAGTGATTGGTAAATATTTCATTTTATTGACTATTTCATATAAAATGGAAAAAAAAAAAAAACAACTCAACGAGGCGCCACTATGACCTACTCAGGTCTAACATTTGAGCCAATTGTCTGAAATGCCAACATTTACTCTCTGACATTTCACCAGTGAGCTGAAGACTGTTAAGGAAAATTGAGCAAACCCATTACATGTAACATAACCTCAGCCCTAGAAATCATTAGTGTGGGATTTACTTGTGTTATTCTTATCTGGGCATATGGAACAGCATGGCTACTTGAGATTAAATTTATATTTACTTTTGAATCCTTTAACTTGAAGAGAATAATGTGGTTTCTCTTTAGGGGGGTGGGAAATGCATTGCTGGAAAGGGTTTCAAGATCAGTTCTTTTTGTTGTTCTTTTTTTCTAGGGAGATGGGTGTGGTGATGATTTGAAGTTTCTGTTTGAAATAGGAAGGCAGCCAGGAAGACACACCAGGAAAAAGGCCTGGAAATGAATGATAAATCTTGAGTTTAAGAAATGTGGGTCCCACCCCTGGGAATATTGCCATGAGTTACACTTGGCTCCAAATTTTTGCATCCAGGAACCAGAAGAACCAGAGAGGAGCATGATGAGAGTGCTGAAGGGAATGAACTCCACATCCATGGACCAGAAGATAACCCATCTGGACAGGCTGCCCACAGAGAAGGAATAAGTATTGTCTTATATGAGCCTTATATTAAAGCCCAGACCAGAAGTTGTCCTGAAATCCTGGGTGTAGAAGCAACATCCTACCAGTGCTTTGTGTCCCTGCACTCTTAACTACCAGGCCATTTTGTGAGTATACTTTCTTTTTTCACCCCCAGACACACCTGGGCACAGAGGAAGACACCACTGGACATGAGTCAGGGTAAGGATGAGGGCAATTTTGTGCCTGTACATTATGGCTGAACCAAGACATGCTCAAACACCCCGAGTGGGTATGGAAAAGGAGCAGGCACTGACATTTGCCATCACATACAAGATGCTGGCTGTTTTGCCTGGGCCTTCATAACCCATACTGCATTAACAGTAAGCTGATTTTCCTTTGGGAGATTACTCTTACCCTGCCTAATTGTCAGGGTGGGGAAGGTGACAAGGGCTAAAAATACCCACAATGACATTTTTTAAGTATCTAATTTATCCTCTGTCTGAAACTAGTCTTAATCCTGAGCTTTCAGTTACTTAAGCCAATAATTTCACTTTGAATGTCAGTTTGAGTTGGATTTTTTGTTATTTGCCTCTAAAAGGGATTCTGAACTGGTACATATACTATTTCTTTTTGGTTATTAAATGTAAAACTCTTGAATAGACTATACTCTGAGATACTTTTTAGATCCTGAACTTCAAATGGGTCCACCCTTTGAATACTAGAATCTCTTTGAACACAATGTAATACAGGCAAAGGCAAAAATTTTGTTCCAGATATTGCCCACGATCTATTCACCACTCATTCACTCTCCCTACCTATTGCTTTGGGCTTTTTTTCTTCCTGGAATCTTCATACGTTTGCTTTCTATATCTGCTTCTGGTCTCTAGTTTGAGGACTTGCTAGGCTTCCCCTGTTTGGCTTACAGTAGCTCAACTGTACTCCGAATGTATTATTCATGGAGTGTCTGGGAAGTAAACTCCTTCTGCTGCTGGTTTAGGTATAGCTGATCTCTAGTTTCTTCGCTGTACCTCCACCCTCAACCAGAAACATCCTTACCTAGATAGGAGGATTTCTGCACCGAGTCTTATAAATGTGTCACTTTTCCCATGGAACAACTTAGTTTTTAACTTAGACACATGCAACCATATAATGCTAATGGAACCTTAGAGATCACTGTATACATAAAGTTCAGAACAATTTCACTACAGATTGAGATCACAAAATTAGTTATAGGTATCACAAATAATTACTGAAAGTGATTTTTATTGCATATAAAATGTTATTTATGTCCTTTCATAATAATATAAAAAGCATCAAAGTAAAAATGGCAGCAGGGAATGTCTCTGTCTTGTGTGTACTTGGCAGTGAATAACTGATTGAGTATTGACTGAAATTGGAAGTTCTTTGTCCAGGAAAACTTTCTAATACCATTTATTTTGGGATACAGAAATTTAGTGATGTTCAGACAAGTTTAAATCATCAAAGCTTCCTGAGTAATCTTATTATGACCTTCTGCCTTATCTCCCACTTCCTGCTGCTCATATTATTTCTGCTTAAAATAAGGACTTTATAACTAGAACAAACTTGGAACTGTTCCTCAAGTTATTATCATCGCCTTGGATTTCTTTCCTTAATATCTAGTCTTTACTCAAGCAGAACTGTTAACTTGCCCCAAATACACTTTTTTTCCTATATATATCCACACTTCATTTAACTTTTTGGTCCATTTAAAAGAGCCTCTGGGGAAATAATAGATAAACTAGCTCAGAAAAGAAAAAAAAATTCTGGCCATATCTATGGAAAGTGAAAGGAAAGTGTGAAAATGTTTGTCTTCCTCTCAAAATCAATTTTTCCCTTTTCTGATTGTTTTAATCAGAAACAATCTGGGGCAAGTCCTGACCTCAAACTCATGTATTTTGTGTTGTCTATGAGCAATTGTTCCTCCTGTGCTCTGAATCACATCCTATCTCCCCTGCTCAGAAACTATAGGTAGTTTCTTCCCTGTATCTTTTACCCCTTGATACTTACCTGGTTCTTCCAATCAGCATTTAAGTTTCTCAACTGTCTCCTATCTTAAAATCACACACTCATTAAAGAAATGAAAATACCAACAAAATACTAAAATTCTCAGTTATTTTTCCCTTATCTGCTTTCTCCCTTTTATAGTCAAATTTCCTGAAATACCCACTCACCCTATCCCGTTTTTTCACCACCAACTCACTTCTCTACACATTTCTTGTTGGTTGGCTTCTGACTCCAATATGCACCAGCAACACCTTCTCACCAGTCACCAATCATGTCTGTGTAGCTAAATGCTATTGATTTATTTCTGTCTGAATGTCATGAGACTTCTTAGACCACATAATGCATAGTCAATCACTCCTTCTGGGACATCACACTGCTTTGGTTTTCCCTCTGTCTTTCTGACACTTCCCTCTAAATAGTGTTTGCTGGCTAACACAGACCCAGGATGCCTTATATACAGTCACTGTTTTTATAAAATGGCAGCCACTCCATTTCTTTATGAGGATTATTGTAAGAAATGAATGAAATATTATATAATTGACTCTCAAATGTTATTTTAAAAAATTAAGAAGTAGAAACAAAGATTTAAGGTCTACTAAATCTATAGTTAATAATAATGTAGTATGTACTTGAAATCTGTTAACAGACTAAGTCTGAAGTGTTGTCTCCACACACACATACAAAAAAAGTAACCATGAGGTGATGGATTTCTTAATTAACTTGATCACGGTAATCATTTTGCCATGTATATATACATATCAAAACATAACATTGTATACCTTTAATATATATAATTTTTATTTGTCAATTATATCTTAATAAAGCTGAAAAGTAAAGAAAAATAAGGTCTATTGTATTAATTTATTATCCTTTAATTGGAAGCACTGTCCATTTTTCTAACAAACTCTTAGTCTGGAAATAGGTATTCTCTGTGATTAATACAAATATTTTTATTCAAAACCAACATATTTTGATCAATTCACTGACTTCAGGACAGATTAATGATACATTTTTCCAATTATAAAACTTACAAATTGGGAATCAGGATAAAAGCTCTCCAAATAAAGTTCTTAATGAATTTAAAATATGGTTTATAAAAATTAATATATATAAAATTAGTTTTGGAAAAAATAGATAAGAACTTATTTTGTATTTAAGGAGTTCTAATGGGGTTGGTAACTATTTTTTCTCCACAGAAGATTTTTTACTTTTCTTTCTTTGGTAACACATGTGGCCACTGTGGACCCTGAGATAGGATAATTGACTCAGACTTGAGCAATCATAGACAATATACTCTTTATTTTCAAGAGTAGTTATAATAGTCCCAATGATGACCTTCAATTATCTCTATTTCTTTCCTGTATTATCCCACCCATTGAGTGTGGGCAGAAACTGCTCCCTGCTTCTGACCAGTAGAACATGACACAGGTGATAGGGTGTTGCTTCTATGATTATGTTACAAAAGATTATAACTTCCACCTTGATAGAAAACTCTTTCTAGTGATTCCTTTTTTTGTTGTCTTTGATGAAGTAAGCCACTATATGGCAAGGCCCATGTGGCAAAAAGAGAGAGAGAGGGAGAGAGAGAGAGAGTTGTCTCCTGATGAAGATAGCAGGAAACTAGGGCTCTCAGTTCAACAGACCACAAGGAAGCAAATCCAGCCAACAATCCTGTGCATTTCAAAGTGGATTCTTCTCGGGTTGAGCTTTCAGATGACAGCCCAGCTCTCCTTGACACTTTGCAGCATTGTGACAGACACTGAAGCAAAAGATCCAACTAAGCTGTGTCTGGATTCTTATTCCACAGAAACTAAAATAATAAATTTGTATTTTTTCAAGCTTCTAAATTTGTGGTAAATTGTTACACAGCAATAAATAACCCAGTATGTGGGCAAATCAAAGTTCTTCCCAGAGGTATATGGGCAGCAGGAAAGCAAAGCTCTCTTTCTTTTGGGTAAAGAAATATTGCATTGATGGGGCCACCACGAGAGGAGAATGCTTATTTACAGTAGACGATATTAAATACCACAGTAAAAATGCAGAAGAGGCAAATGAAGAGATGACAAAGAAAGAAGGAAAGGAAAAAGAAAGGAAAAAAGTCAGTAGTTCTAAAGCCCAAGTACCTACCCCTGACACTATGATATCATGATTCTTCCAGTTTTTAAAAAATATTATTGTAAATTATATAACAAAACTCCTCAGCCATTTTTTAAGTTTCATGGCTCAACAAATTTATTATATAGCCAATGCTAGTTTGAATTGAGTTTCTATTTCTTGAAACCAAATCTTTCTCAAAAGAGGAAGGGATGCTAATGAAGGAAAAACAGGATGATATTCCTCCAAATTTCTATAAGTATTCTCAAAGTTAGTGTATTTATGTGAGTTCAGAAAGTCTTATGCATTACTGTTCCCTTAAGAAAAAGTTATTGTCTATGCATTAAAAGTATCAGCCTAATTCTGCGACTTATGGCTATGTGACTTGGTTATGTTACTTCTCTGTACTTGCATTTTCTCTTCAAAGGAGGGAAATAATAATAATACCAATTTTCAAAGTTACTGTGAAGATAAAATTAGCACATTATCATTATGTGATATTATTCTGTCAATATCAGATAAAACAAAAGCTCAAAAATTGTTAGCTGCTGTTATTAATATCATTACTATGCCCTCTAAATGATAAAAAGGGATTTTCCCACTGGAGGCATAGAGTTCGCTGAAGATTAGGGAATTACTTGCAGAAATTGGTGGACATTGTGGTGTCTACTATTCTTTCATCCTTTGTGGTATATTGTGAGCAGTATTTTTCATTGGCCCTGAGACTTAGATAAGAGTATAGATAATTCATAAATAGAAATTTGCATGCTTAACAAACACCATTTGTTTTGCTTCAAATGTTAGTGTATGATTTGAGGATATCAATGTAAAGTTCCTTTAGGTCATGGGTAGGACCTAATACATCATAAATACATTAGGCTAAAAAGCTTCACTTCTGAATATAAAACATATCTCTATGAATGTTTTGTTTTGTTCCATATGTGTTAAGTGAAAGTATTATGGAGAGAAGGAAGAAGGTATGAAAGAAGTAAGTGAGAGAACAGAGAGAGGGATGATTCTGTATTTTGAACTTCATCCAAAGATATTTACATATCTAAAAAATATACCCTCTCTAACTAAATGTAAAGCCCACTGGTTATATCTGCTCTGATATTCCTATCTAAGGAGTTCATTGACATAATAACTAATTATTTACATTAAAAACAGGTAACCAAACTACAATTATGCAAAAATTTATTTAGGAGAAAACACTTTCCAACTTCTTTAATTTAGCAGGCCAGCACAAACCTAATACCAAAACCTGATTAGGAAATAACCAAATACGTGTATACTTACACATAAATATTAAAAAAGAAAATTCAGATCAATATCCTCCATAAACATAGACAAAAAATTAATAAAATATCACCAAAATGAATTTTAAAATATATAAAATTTATATACCACAACTACACAAGTTTATCCCAAGGATTCAGGTTGGTTTAACTTTCAAAAATCAATCAATACAGCTCACCATGTTAATAAAAAAGAGGGGAGGAATTTAATCATTTCAGTAGATGCAAGAAAAGCAATTAACAAAAATCCAACATTCATTTATGATAAAAATTCTCAGTAGACTAGAAATAGAAACTTCCTAAATCTAAAAGGCATATATAAAAAAATCTCTAACTAATGTTATATTAATGGAAATATTCAACTTTCTCTTTAATTTGGAAAAAGGCAAATTAACTTCTATTAACCATTGTATGAGATATCTCAGGAATATAAAGAAAGGAGTAAAAAGTTTAAAAATAAAATTTTGCCATTGCTATTTGCAGAGGACATGATCATTTATATATAAAATCCTAAATAATCTATAATAAAGCATTAGAACTAACAAATTTCTCAAGATTAGGGATTTCTCAAGATTAATTAACTGTATGGAAAAATTGAATTTTTATAAACTAGAGGCAAACAGTTGGAAAGTGAAATTAAACTAGCAATTTTAACTAAAAATGCTAAAGTAATTAAAAATACATTTAACAAAAGATGTGCAAGACCTCTGCATTAAAAGTGCAACATGTGACTGAGAGCAATTAAAGGAGAACTAAGTAAATGAGGAAAAGTACCATGATTACAAATTGGCAAACTCAATATTGTTAAGATGCAAATTCTCCCCTCAAATGGCCCATAGATTAAGGTAATACCAATAAAAGTTACTAGTGGGCTTTTTATTGAAGAAATTGACACACTAATTCTAAAATTTATATGACATACAAATAACGTAGAATAGCCAAAGTGATTTTAAAAGATGAAAAACAAATATGGAGGACTTGAATATACCCAATTCCAAGATTTACTACAAAGCTACAGTAATCAAGATGGTTTGGTACGGATTAAAGGATACACAGAATCCTTTAATCTGTATCCATAGAAAGGATATATAGAAAGAAATCAGCTAACAGAATAAACCCCAGAAATAGAGCCCTACATAGACAGCCAACTGATTTTCAACAAATTTACCAAGGAAATTCAGTAAGGAATAAAAAATTCTTTCAACAAATGCTGCCAGAGCATTTAGATATCCATACGAAAGGAAAAGTTCCTTCTTTTATCACATTGTTCACTAGAATAAACTTAAAATATATCACAGATGTAAATACAAAAGTTAACTGTGAAATGCATGGAAGAAGACAAGTGAAATCTTTGAAACTGTGGGGTAGACACAAATTTCTGAGGGTACAAAAAACAAGAGCTATAAAACTTATAAATTGGACTTTACCAAAATGTGAAACTTTTGTTCTTTGAAAGATATAGGTAAGCAAATAAAAAGACAGACCACTGACTAGAAGAAAACATTTGCAAAACTCATATTGGATACAGGACTTGTACCCAGAATATATGAAGAGTTCTTACAACACTAACATAGGAAAAGAAACAACTCAGACAAAATTGGCAAAAGTTTTGACCAGGCATAAGATGCAAAAGATATATGAACAGCTGGTAAGCATGGGAAAAGATGTCAAAAAATCATTACTAATTAAGAAAATAAAAATTAAAACCTCAATGAGATACTAGTTCGCATCCACTAGAATGGCTAAAATTTAAAGAGACAAACAGAAAAGAATGAATATTGACTGCTGGTGAGAATTTGAAGCTACTAGAACTTTCATACATATAGGTGGAAATGCAAAATTTTATAAGCAGTTTGGAAAAGTGCCCTGCAATTGTTTAAAGTGTTAAATATATCTCACCATAAGACCAAGGCATTCTAGTCCTAGGTATCTACCCAAGAGAAAGGAGAACATATGCTACACAAAGCCTTGAATACAAATGTTCTTAAAAGCCTTCTTCATGCTAGTCAAACACTGGAATTAACTCAAATGTCCATCACCAAATGAATGGATAAACAGAACATGATCTATTATGCAATTAAATGTTATTCAGCAAAAAAGAGAAAAGAACTAGGGACTTATTGAATGCTTGTAAAGATGTAGTCATCTGTCAAACTCACTGAATTTTGTACTTTAAATGGATACAGCTTATGGTATATCATTTATGACTTAATAAAGTTGATTTAGAAATTTAAATTAAAATATTTTCCCTAAATAGGTTATTTGAGTTTTAGATTTCCCCAGAAATGTTGTAAAATTAATGTTCTGCTGTAACGTTAGGACTCTAGGACTCTTTAGTTGCTACATAAACCAGCCGGCATGCACTGCGAATATATCTAGGTCAAGTGATTTTCAAACTGTGGGAGAACAACTTTCATAATTAGAATTTTTACTCAATAAATCATTCATGTTGGTTTTGAATGCTTCTACTTCACCAATCTTAAATTCCACTTAAGTTAAGCAACCGTTTTTTTTTCTCAAGTAGACAGTTTGGTATGTCTAACTTTTTTGGTATGACATCAGGAAACTATAGCCTCTTATTATTAGCAAAACTAATTCAAAAACACTCTAAAGCATAGAATAAAAATAATCTCTGTGCTGATTTTAAAAGTCCTTTGGTTTTTGTTGCTGCTGTGATTGCTTTGGGGGTCTTCTTTAAAAATTCTTTGCCTAGGCCAATGTCTGAAAGGGTCTTCCCTACATCTTCTTCTAGGATTCTTAGGGTTTCATGCCTTATGTTTAAATCTATTATCCATTTAGAATTGATTTTTTTGTAAGAGGTGAGAGGTGGGGATCCAGTTTCAATCTTCTGTACATAGCTATCTAGTTTTCCCAGCACCATTTATTGAAAAGAGATTCTTTTCTCCAATGTATATTTTTGTCTGCTTTGTCAAAGATTAGAAAACAATATGTAGATGGTTTCATCTCTGGATTCTCAATCCTGTTCCAAAGGTCTACAGCTCTATTCTTGTGCTAATACTATGCTATTTTAGTTACTATAGCCTTGTAGTACAGCTTGAAATCTGGTAGACTGATACTTCCAAATTTGTCCTTTTTGCTTAAGATTGTTTTGGCTATAAGAGGTCTTCTCTGATTCCATACAAAGCATAGAATTATTTTTTTCTAGATCCATAAAGAATGATGGTGGTATTTTGATAGGGATTGCATTAATTCTTTAGGTCACTTTAGGTAGTGTGGACATTTTAACAATGTTGATTCTACAAATCCATGAGCAAGGTAGATTTTTCTAACTGTTTACATCTTCTACAATTTTTTTCTTAGTGTTTTGTAGTTCTCCCTGTATATATATGTCTCTCACCTCTTTTGTTAAATATATTCCTAGATATTTAATTTTCTTTGGGGTTATTGTAAAAGGTATTGAATTTTTTATTTGAATTTCAGCTTGACTGTTATTGGTATACATGACTGCCTCTGATTTGTGTGCATTGATTTTTGTCCTGAGACTTTACTGGATTCATTTATCAATTCCAGGAGTCTTATGGTTGAATCCTTGGGGTTTTCTAGACATAATAAATAAATAGGAACTGATCAAATTGAAAAGCTTTTCCATAACCAAAGAAACTATCATTGGAGTTAATAGACAGACTACAGAATGGGAGAAAATATTTGCTCTCTACACATCCAATAAAGGGCTGATAACAAGAATCTATCTAGAACTTAAAAAAATCAACAAGAAAAAAATAAAACAACCCCATTAATAAATGGGCAAAGTACATGAACAGAAACTTTTCAAAAGAAGACAGAATAATGGCCAGTAAACATATAAAAAATGCTAAACATCTCTAGTCATTAGAGAAATGCAAATCAAAACCACAATGAGATATCTCCTAACCCCAGTGAGATTAGCCTCTATCAAAAAATCCCAAAACAACAAATGCTAGCGAGGATGTGGAGAGACAGGAACACTCTTACACTGCTGGTGGGGACTGAAAATTAGTGCAACCTCTGTGGAAAAGAATTTGAAAATACCTCAAAGAGCTAAAAATAGAAATACCATTTTACCCAGCAATAGCACTATTAGGCATCTACCCAAAAGTACAGATGACATTCTATAATAAAGACATCTGCACCTGAATGTTTATGGCAATACAATTCACTATTGCAAGGATGTGGAAACAACCCAAGTGCCCATCAATTCATGGTTGAATTAATAAAATTTGGTATATTTATACACTGGAATATTACTCAATTATAAGATACGATGCTGATCTAGCACCTCTTATATTTTCCTGGGTAGAACTTGAGCCCATCCTCTGAAGTGAGGTATCACAAGAATGGAAGAATAGGCTCTACCTGTACTTGCCATCAAATTGGCACTAACTGATCAACACTATGGTGCTCACATGGTAGTAATATTCTTCAGAGATTGGGGGTTTGGGGTGGATAAACTCACAACTAATGGATGTGGTGAGCATGGTAGAGTGGAAAAGGCATGCCTCAAATCATGGTTTGGGTGTGGCAAAGTCATAGCATGTAACCAAAATGTTTGTATCCCCATAATATCCTGAAATAAATTTTAAAAATCCTTTGAAAATTTAAAATATTATTTAAGTGACATTACAACTAAATGTAATGACATTTCCTGTGGCAGTGAGATGTAGGATTTACTGCAGTACTCATTTCTACCACTTGTTAAGCACCTTACAATTTAAAAAGTACTTTATTTTTTTTCTTTTTTTCAGCACATTATGGGGGTACAAATGTTAAGGTTACAGATATTGCCCTTGCCTCTCCTCCCCGCTCGAGTCAGAACTTCAAGCATGTCCATCCCCTAGTTGCTGCACATCCCACTCATTGCGTTTGTATATACCCATCCCCTCCCCCTCAGCCTGCCCGACATCGGTAAATGTTATTCCTAGATGTCCACTTAGGTGTTGATCAGTTAATACCAATTTGCTGGTGAGTACATATGGTGCTTATTTTTCCATTCTTCGGATACTTCACTTAATAGAATGGGTTCCCGCTCTATCCAGGAAAATACAAGAGGTGCTAAATCACTGTTGTTTCTTATAGCTGAATAGTACTCCATGGTATACATATACCACATGTTATGAATCCACTCACATATTTATGGGCACTTCAGTTGTTTCCATATCTTTGCAATTGTGAATTGTGCTGCTATAAACATTTGAGTGCAGGTGTCTTTTTTTATAGAACAAAATGGGAAGTATTAATATGCCAGATATCAAACTATACTACAAAGCTGTAGTAATTAAAACAATCTAGTATTGGCACAAAAATAGGAATATTGACCAGTGGAACAGATCTGAGAATCCTGATATAAAACCATCCTCATATAGCCATCTAATCTTTGACAAAGCAGACAAAAACATATGCTGGGGAAAAGAATCCCTGTTCAATAAATGGTGCTGGGAAAACTGGATAGCCACTTGTAGAAGGCTAAAGCAGGACCCACACCTTTCACCTCTCACAAAAATCAACTCACGCTGGATAACAGACTTAAACCTAAGGTATGAAACTATTAGAATTCTAGAGGAAAATGTTGGA
>VSMD01087778.1:0-26579 GCA_008750895.1 Mirza zaza
AGCACACAGATCTAATGTCAGACACCCTCAGTGTGACAGACATGCTCAAGTCTTGAGTTGCCTGTTAAAAGCACAGCCACAGTATTTTATAGCTGAGAAAGGTTATCTCACAGAATTTCTAACCATCTAATCTAGATTTTTCAGGCTCTATCGCCTCATCAAATTACAGCCCCAGAAAATCACATACCTGGATGGCATTAGTTTACTTCTCTGGAGAATAGCCTTCATAAAACTATGATTTAATATTATACCCTGGAGGTTATAAGAAATGTTCATATGAAGAAAATACATCTTTAAAATTTGCCTGTTATTGTTGTTTAATATTGTTTATATAAGGATTCATGCAGTACTTTTTTTTTTTTTTTTTAACAGAGTCTCGCTTTGTTGCCCAGGCTAGAGTGAGCGCCATGGTGTCAGCCTAGCTCACAGCAACCTCAAACTCCTGGGCTCAAGCAATCCTGCTGCCTCAGCCTCCCAAGTAGCTGGGACTACAGGCATGCGCCACCATGCCTGGCTAATTTTTTCTATATATATTAGTTGGCCAATTAATTTCTTTCTATTTATAGTAAGATGGGGTCTTGCTCAGGCTGGTTTTGAACTCCTGACCTTGAGCAATCCGCTCACCTCGGCCTCCCAGAGTGCTAAGATTACAGGCGTCAGCTGCCACGCCCAGCCTCATGTAATACTTTTATCTTAGGTTGTAGTGCCAAGGAAAAAATTTTGCTTCTATTTTAATGAGCGGGAATTATAATATTCTCCAAAATTCTTATTTGCCACTAAAAAATATAAAGCAAAATTTAGGACTTAATTATAGTAACTCTCCTTAGCCTGGGTTTATGGTATAATAATCTTCCTCCTCTCAAGTACATGCTTTTGATATCTTATCCTTATTTTAATGATTCAAAGTATATGAGTCTGTTGACAAAACCACTGCAAGTACTTTTTTGAAGTAGCTAGAATACAAATAACGAATATGGTTCAATACATATTATTAAACATTGTTGTTTCATAGGGAAAATGCTAATGATTTTAGGAAACATTTTGGTATTTTAGGGAGTCTCCAGGCTAGTGACTTTTTATGCTCGAAAATAGTAAATGAGGTATTAGTTACCACTGTGTTTGTGCTGCTAAGAAAATCTCTACAGGGCCCTTGTGGCAATCTGAGGATGTATTCATGTTGTACAAAATTTGAATTTAATAGAGTTTACACAAAGATTTTTATTGAAAGGAGAAGGGCTGAGATTGGTAGTCACCAGTGAAGAATCATTCTTTTCAATAAAGGAATCAAAGAAAACTTGATAGTAATTGGCCTTTTATAATTGATGTTTTAGGATGCTAATGGCTTTTGCTAGTTACTTTTAAATATTTTCCTTGTTTCACAACTCTTAATGTTTGTTCTCGAGTGGTGTCTCTTTTTTTGAGACAGAGTCTCACTCTGTTGCCTGGATGAGTGCTGTGGTGTCAGCCTAGCTCACAACAACCTCAAACTCCTGGGCTCAAGCAACCCTCCTGCCTGAGCTTCCAGAGTAACTGGGACTACAGGCACACACCGGGATGCCTGGTTAATTTTTTCTGTTTTTAGTGGAGATGGGGGTCTTACTCTTGCTCAGGCTGATCTTGAACTCCTGAGCTCAAGTGATCCTCCCACCTCAGCCTCCTAGAGTGCTAGGATTACAGACATGAGCCACTTGGAGTGGTGTCTTTTTTTTCTATTTTTTCATCTTCCTTGAAGTGTAATAGACAAATGAAAATTATATTTATTTAAGGTATAAGACTTAATGTTTTGATATACGTATACATGGTGAAATAATCACTATCAACCTGTATCTGTTATCTCACAGTCACAATTTTCCTTGTGACTTCCTTCCTTCCCTCCTTCCTTCCTTCCTTCCTTCCTTCCTTCCTTCCTTCCTTCCTTCCTTCCTTCCTTCCTTCCTTCCTTCCTTCCTTCCTTCCCTTTTCTTCCTTCCTTTCTCCATCCCTCTCTCTCTCTCTCTCTCTTTTTTTTTCTTTTGGAGTGGTGTCTTCATTTCGGTGCTTTAGGCAGCCAGTTGAAACTTTAGTGAATCAACTGTTTGTCTATACCATATCAGTAATGGATTGATAGATTTTTTTTCCCAACTACAATCATCATATAGACTGGTTGTTTTTGGCATTGGTAGAAACAACTTCAGTATTCCATTTTAAATAATGGAAAGAAAGCCTCTTTTACGGAAGGCAGGAAGTCATTTGGTCCACCAGGGCTACAAACCTGTTTTCCACTGTCTTTTGAGCTTTGCTTAAAAAAGAAAAAAGAGAGAGAGAGATTTAGCAGTAGCACAAACAAAAGTGGTTGCCAAGGTGACTTGCATCTTTGTGGAGTGGTATTTTCTGGGTCACTGGTATTCTGTGCTATTGAATTTAGTGGTATGTCATTGAATTTTTATGTTGAAAATTGCCAAATGTTAAGACCTGCGGACACTTTAGCACCTGTCCAAACCTCCAATGGGTTTGAGTGGTCCTTGGTCAACCTTTGCTGTAGAGTGAGTTTGCTTTGTTACCTTGAAACATTTTTCTATGGCCTTTTGTTCCTTTGGTCTGACTTTGGAGGAGCCAGTGCAGTTACTTTTGGCACTCGAGTTTTGTAACCTTTCCCAAATTTCTCCTTCATAACTGCTCATCACAGACCCAAATCCCAGAGGTACATGCTAGCTCAGCCCAGATGCCAGGAAGATCCATCCCCAGCTGGCCATATGACCCTAATGAGTGAGCAGCCATATGTACAGTTAATTAAAACTGAAGTCAAAATAATAAAATGAGTTTTCAGGGTGCATTTAGCAATGGCAAGGTTTCCTTTTGTAAAATCTGAAAACCACTTGTACCAGGAAAAAGGGAAAAGCTACTCATTTTAATTCCCTGTCCTTCAAAATCTCAGTTTAATAGCTATAATGTATATCCATGTTATATACTGAAAAGTTCACTGAAAGACATTTCAAGAAAGATAACAGTAAAAAAGAAAGCACTGTCTCTGTCCTCCAGCTCACAGTCTGGTGGGGCATTGTAAAAATTAATTTCTTTCCTTCAATGGCTGAAGTTCATGATTTCTCTTTCTTGTTTCCCTTGACTGTCTGCAGGTAGACTTTGTTTCTCGCCTTGGTTCTGTAGCACTTTACGCTTGCCTCTCTGTTCTGATGGTTGACTTGTCGCCCTTGCTTCACTATGTGTACTGGAGCTTGATGGTGTCAGCTGGGGAGAGCCGACTGCTACATTGGCCATAGTGGGAATATTTACATCACGGGATTTGGCAAATACTCCAAAATCAGGGCTGTGATTTTTTTTTGGAGAGTTCGTTTACCAGCACATGAGGTCCCTGAAGTCAGGAATATGGCTTTCATTTTGAATCTCTGGAGTCTAACAGTGCCTGGCATATGGTGGGTACTTAATACATATTTGATGAATGAATGAGTGAAGGGACTATACCTGGGCTCTATAGGACACAAACAGAATAAAACCAACCAACCCAGTTTTATGTATAATGAAATGTCACAAAAAGGTAGTGATTTGAGAGGCCCATTGAAAGGTACCCACCTCCCACCAAAATATGTCCCTTGCTATTTTGCCGCAGTAACTTATTCCCATATTGATGTCATTTTAAAAGTAAAGTGCATATGTTGATTAGTTTTGGGCAGAAGTTGACTGGGTAGAGCAGAAGGGGAAGCTGATGAGAGGGCAAGACAGTGGGAGGTGACACATCAGCCAGATGACACAGTGAAATGAGGATTAGTTTCTCCAATTATTATTCTGCTTAAGAGCCATCTCTGTGAAGGAGGTGAGATTTATACTCAATCCTTTGTAACTTTCCTTTTCCTCTGGCCCATTCTCTGTAACCCAGGGCCTTTATGCCTTGTTTACCTCATGACCTCATCTGTCCTTTTAAATAAGATAATCCCTTATACTCTACACTGACTTCTCCCTTCCTGCTCTTTTTTTTTTTTTTTTTAAATCACAACTGCTTTGTCTTTTGGTTCATTCTCCACGAGTTCCTTGCTCCTGGATGTGACTTTATGTGTTGTTCCAGCCCAGGCGCTGTTGTAATTCAACAGCGGACTTGTGGAAACAGAAAAGATCGAATCCAAAGCAGCAAACACCCGAAGGATGGTATTTCAGGCACTGTGGGAGAGGTAAGGGGGAAATGTTAGTGTGGGAGGCAGGGAACAGTCTAGGTGTTGTGCTATAAATCATATCACATAAGCAATTGTCTCTACTGCCTTCGTGTAAGGCAAGTTCACTTCATTTTCAGTAGAAGAGAGCAGGGACCTGCCGAGGGAGGACTTGGCATGGGGAAGTGTTGGTGAAGGGAGGGAAGAGGCCCAGGTCTAGGACAGGGAGGATGTTCCTGGCCATGGCCCCTGGACATCGCAGGGTATCAGGAATATGGAGTGTGGGTGCACGCTGGGGGCTGCGGCTGGGGGCTGGAGTGTGGGGGATGAGGCTGCTGAAAGATGTTGGGGGATGGTGACGGAAGAGCAGAGGGTCTCAGAGACAAACAGGGCCTCGCGCTGACTGCCAGCTATGGTCTTTTGCAACACTCCTGCTTTTTGTCATTGCTGGAAACTTGTAAAGGAACAAGGTCACAGACCAGACGTAAGGGTCTGTGCTAATGGCCTGGGCTCACTGGAGTCACCTTTCTTAGAGGATTATCTAGCCCCTGCCCCAACCCCCAAGCCTTCACAGAGAAGGCATCCAAACTGAAAGGGAATCCCAGAGAAGACTTGTTTTAATGTCTATTAGAAGATTCTGGAATATAATTTTTGTTTATACCAAAATGCAAAAATTGCAGAATCTTTTCATTAAAATTCTTTCATTTACCTAAGCATATGTCTTTGTTTCTTAGCCAAGACGTGAGGAGCTGGCAGGTGGAGGAAAATCCAAATCCTCAAAAATGGTTTGCAGTGTTGATAAGATTTAAATAAAGATTTTATCAAGGCTTCCAAAAATTGCATCTCTTTTCTCCATTACAGCTCTCTGTCTGCGGAAGAGCGTGAGCTAAAGTAGAGCTTATGAAAGTGACTTTACTTTTTTCTCCACTGGGATTGGGACTGGTAAGTGGCATCTTTAGAAATAGGATGAATAGGGAAACGGTGCCAACATGGGAGTGAGTCGTACCAAGGTGCTCGTGCCAGCGTGTTGGTTTGTGACATTACTGTACAAAGCTCAAATGGAAGCTACTTTCTCTTTAAAGGTGTCAGTCAGAAGTAACAATGGTAATAATAAAACTGCATATAAACTTATCTAATATTTACTGTATATTGGGTCCTCTATACTAAGTGCTTCCCATGGATTATCACATTTATTCTTTTTAATACCTTGTGAGGTAGTTACTTTTATAATCATCCCCATTTTACAGGCAAGGAAACTGAGGCACAGAGAAGTTAAATAACTCACTAATAGGTAGCAGTGGAGATAGGAGTACAAACCCGGGCTGTCTGACTCCCACCACTACACTATCCTGTCTCCTAGCAGTAGAAGACAGGGCAAATACTACAGTAGTAGCAAACATTTATTGAGCACCTATTATATACCATGCACTGTACTAAGTTGTTTCCATGTATCAATCACTTACTTTCTCAACACTGTGAGGTTGATACTGTTGTATTCCCATTTTACAGAAGAGGCAATTGAGACATGTGCCACATAATTAATGTAATGGATCTGGGGGCGGCAGTGGTGAAGCGTCAGCTTGCTCTGAGCTGCTACAACTGACCACCAGAGTGACTAAAAACACCAGCAGAGATACACACGAGTTTTCCTAAAGGCTGACCCTGGGGCCTCATATAACTGGTTATGAGTATGTTCAGATCATGCAAAAACGTGTGATTTCTCTCCCCCATAGGGCTGAGGCTGCGGTCTGCTTTTCACAGCAACTGGTGGCCACACCTCCTTTGGCAAAGTCCTGCCTGTCACTGCTCTGAGCATCTCACTGCCCAGAGCCCAGCCCTCCAGAGCCTTGGAGAGGAAAGTCTTTTGGTTGTTGCCTGTGGGGAAGGCTGGTGGACAGACAATGTCATTGGCTGGTTTGTTGTAATAAAGAAATTGAAGAAGATAATTTCAGGTTTTTCTATATCAACTAATTGCTGCTACCAATATAATTCTTCATCTTTTTCAGGCAAGAGAAGAGGACCAACAACCACTGGAATGTAGAAGTCGCTAAAAGCAAAGTTTCAAGGCTACAGAGATGCTCATCCTTTGGACCCAGGTGATCAGGTTCAGGGACAGAAGTTTAATGAGTGTGTCTTTGGTTTAGCAAGGAAGAGCAAGGGCAGATTTCAGTTTATCCCTTATCGGACTTCATTTGAACTTACATTGCTCCCAAAATTTGATGCTACAGATTGAAGGTTCCTTCTCCCAATTTCTTTCTTTCTTTTTTTTTTTTTTTGAGACAGAGTCTCACTTTGTTGCCCAGGCTAGAGTGAGTGCCATGGCGTCAGCCTAGCTCACAGCAACCTCAAACTCCTGGGCTCAAGCAATCCTCCTGCCTCAACCTCCCAAGTAGCTGGGACTACAGGCATGTGCCACCATGCCCGGCTAATTTTCTTCTATGTATTTTTAGTTGTCCAGGTAATTTCTATTTTTTTTTTTTTAGTAGAGACGGGGTCTATCTCTTGCTCAGGCTGGTCTCAAACTCCTGACCTTGAGCAATCTACCTGCCTCAGCCTCCCAGAGTGGTAGGATTACAGTCGTGAGCCACCGCAGCTGGCCCCCCCGCAATTTCTTTTATCCCTATACAACTGTGGTCCCCAACCCCTGGGCCCAGCCCAATAACAGTCCTTGGCCTGTTAGAAAATGGGCCGCATATCACCACCTAAGCTCTGCACTACCTCCCCACCCCCACACCACCTGCCCCCACCTTGGTCTGTGGAAAATTGTCTTCCATGAAACCAGTCCCTGGTGCCAAAAAGGTTGGGGACCACTGATACACAATACTTAATTTTTAAAAAAATTTTATATTGATAGTTTTAATTCTTTTAATAGTAATAGTTTTATATCTTTTTAGGGTACATGTGATGTTTTGATATAGGCATACAATGTGAATTAATCAAATCAGGGTAATTGGGGTATCCATCACCTCAGGCATTTATTATTTCTTTGTGTTAGGAACAATCCAATTCTACTCTTTTAGTTATTTAAAAATATGCCCTAACTTATTGAATATAGTCACTTTGTTATGCTAGCAAACATTGTTGATTCTATCTAATTATCTAACTATATTTTTGTACCCATTAATCATCCTCAGTTTATCCCCTGTTTCCCAGCTACCCTTCCCAGCCTCTGGTAACCATCATTGTACTCTCCGTCACCATGAGATCAATTATTTTTAACATTTAGCTCCCACATATGAGTGGGAACATGCGAGATTTGTCTTCCTGGGCTTAGCTTATTTCACTTAACATAATGTTCTCCAGCTCCATCAAAATAGTTGCAAATGGCAGCATATCATTCATTTTACCAGCTACATAATATTCCATTGTGTATAGGTACCCCAATTTCTTCATCCATGCATCTACTGATGGGGCCAGTTGGGGCCAGTATCAGACAGGGATTCCCCATCAGCCCAGAAGACATGCCCAAACAACAGTGAATCCCAGAAGTAGGCATAATTTTACTATATAACTGGGATCCCAGGCTATTGTGTAATTTCTAGATTGTTATTCAGACAGCTCCAGCTCAAGGACCGGGAGTGAGGCTCATGTTTCTGTTCAGGACTGGAACACGCTGCTTTGGCCTTTTCGGCTCTGCACGCTCTCCGAGCCACTCTGTGTGTTGTCTCTCACCTGCAGTGCATGCAGCACTAGAGAGCGTGTTAGAATGCAGAGTCTCAGGCCTCGCCCCAGCCCTACCGATGCAGATCTGTATTTTAACCAGGTGATGTACACACATAAAAGCCCGAGAAGCCCTGCTCTATACCATAACTGACAGATCAGACTCTCCTTAAGGAACCATGCTCACAAGATTTTTCAGAAGATTTAGGGAGTCATGCAACATAGTATGTTTGAAGTAAATTCAATGTCTGCTTGCTATTAAATACCTATAGAGATATTTTTTCTGTCTTTGTCTTTACTTATCACTTTTATCTAAATTTGGATTTTATTTTGGGATTTTTGATTTTCATGTTAGTCCATAATGGAGCTTGGTATTGTATATCAGCTTGAATTCTCCCCTCCCCTCCGTTCTTCTTGGGCTAAGAACTCTGATAATAGAAAGAAACCATAGAGCTGACATTCAAGGAAAATCCAGAAAATGAATTCCTTTTTATCTTCAAGGCAGAGCAGCTCCAATGAATAGAGTACTGTAATAAAACCTTTTTATATGCCTGTCATAGAAAGACAAACCTTTTCCAAAGGAAATAGATTTGAGTATTTGCGAGAAATGATAAACAGCCTGACAAAACCCTCGAATTTCCCTTTTAAATGTTAGGTAGGGGGAGGTTTTAACTTCCCTTGTCAGGTAAAAAAAGAATTCATTATGAGAGCCATTCTAGCTGAAACTCAGAAATGAAAACTAGACTGGATCCGAGGGGAAAGCAATGATTTAGAAATGTGTTAAAGGGAGTAGTTTAATGAATAAAGTGTCAACTTTCTATACGAGCAAAAATAAATCATGCATGGGCTAACTGGTTTTGTCGCCATGAATTAGCTGAGTGTAGTCTGCACTGCCACTCAGTGTACGGAAACATTAAAATCCAATTCTCACCTAGATTTGTATAAGTGAATTGTTGATAATGATGTTAATAATGGCATTGTATCCACTTTCCCAATTTCTCTATTCCAGCAAATGCTAAGAGGAAAAAAGAAAATGAGGAGCATTTGAATGAAAATGGCCCTTATTTCAGAGTTTTTCCATTCAGCAGATGGCCTTGAGCTCTAGGGTCTATCCATCAAGAAACAACCTGCAGTCCTGCTGCAGAGCTGTTTAGACCCCTGTCTTGCTGTCCTGGCGTTTGGTTTCCAGGTATATTAGTTTGCTAGGGCTGCCCTAACAAAGTGCCACAAACTGGGTGCCTTAAAGAATACAAAATTATTCTCCTGCAGTTCTGAAGGTTAGAAGTTCAACTTCAAGGTGTTGGCAGGGCCGTTTCCTTCTAGGGGCCAGGAGGGAGAATCTGTTCTATGCCTCTCGCCTACCTTCTGGTGGTTTACTGGTCATCTTTGCAGTCCTTTGGCTTGTGGATGCATCATCCTCATCTCCGTTCTTCTCTTCAATGGCATCTTCCATGTTTGCATGTCAGTGTCCAAATTTCCCATTTTTATGAGGACAGCAGTTATACTGGACTAGGGCCCACCCTAATGAACTTAACTACATCTGCAAAGACCCTATTTCCAAATAAGATCTCATTCTGAGATGCTTGGAATTAAGACTTCAACATACCTTTCCTGGGAGACACAATTCAACCCCTAACACCAGGGGAGGCTGCTTCATATGAAAACTGTTGGATTTGTTTGTAATTTAACTCCACTGTCTTAGCGTACTCCTGGGCATGGGATCCAAATTTAGCAAATCATTCTTGAATAAAGAAAGTCATTTCTTACCTAGGTATAGACATTTACAAAGCACCCTCACCTGCCTCTGAGGTGTGGATTTTATGTAAGTGAGAAAATGGAGGCATGAAGAGGTTAACTGAATATGCTTCACATATTCTGTAGTTATCTGGTTTGTTTTCCTGTTTATTGTTCGTCCCTCCAACTAAAAGTGAGGCAGGGATCTTGATTATTTGCTGAATGCTTTATTTCCAGCACTTAGCATGGTGACCAATGCATAGTGGGTGACAATACACATTTGTGGAGGGAATGAATGAAGTAGCCTGGCAGCAGGGATCTGAGTCTGGGTTTTCTGACTCCACATCTAGTGCTGTTTTGTTATAATAAATAGGTGAATAAATGGACACATTTCCACTGCTGCGTGGGGTCCAAGACAGAATTCTACCTTACGGTGAGTAATGAATAGTGTTAGTCTGATGTTACAATGAGACATATTAGTGGGCTGAGAATAAAAACTCGGCATTTCCCTAGATTTGTAAACAACGAATTTAAGAAGAGAGGGAGACTAAGCCAGTGACTTTCAAACATTTATGACTGTGAGGCACAGTAGGAGGTTAATTTTACTTTGTAACTTATTGGCACATACACAATTGAGACAGTACTACCCTTACCACATACAACACTCTCTGGCCCCTCCCCACCCTCCCCTTCCCTCCTCCACATTCCATTCAGTTCTGTTCCCTTCCCTTCTCTCCTGTCTTCTATTCCATCTTAAAAATGCTAATTTCGCCTTCTCAATCAATTTTATGATGCACTGAGCCGCAACCTGCAATTGAAAATCAGCACAGGAAAGACACCAGCCGTTCATCAGAATCCATTCGCCTCTTCTCTGGTCACATAATGAGACTGCATCTCTTGGCCTTCTGTACACTTAGGTGTAACCAGGTGCCTAAGTCCTCTCCAGTGGAATGTGAGTGGGAGTAATATGTGCCACCATCAGGCTGGGCCCGTAAACAGCTCCTTTGTTCTCCTTTCCTCGCCTGGCTTACTGGATGGCAAGTCCCATAGAGGCCTTGGCAACTGCCTTCCCAAGATGACAGAGCCATTGTCAGCCTGGGTCCCTGGACTGTTGCAGGAGAAATAATAAGCTTCTTATTCTTTGGGCTTCTAAATCTTTATGGCTATTTGTAAGGGCAATGTAGCTTATCCTCACTTAACCAATGACCAACTGGAGGTTTGACTTTTGAGAGACAATGGATTTCTGTTTAACACTGTGCTTGATAGCTGTGGGCCATGTATAGGTATACAGTGCTGAGTGTGAATATATCTAAGAAAACAGGAGCTTCTCCGAACACCTTGTGAATGCAAAAGTCCTAGAAGATGACTTCATCACCGGGGTTATGCTGACCACCTAAGCTTGTCACTTGGAAGATGGCCAGGTTCACACAATCACTGCTGCTTTTTTATGTGCAATGTAAGACAGCACAAGTAGAATAAAAGTGTAAATTCGTAAAAATGAGAAGACCAGAGCTTTCATGAGAAAATAAACATCAGATCTGACTTCTTGTGAGAATTTATCCAACTTAACACTCACATTCATGTGCAGACAGCAGACAGCAAGGAAAGACGGTCATTATGTGCTACTTCTCCTTGAATGCCAGGGACAGAGAAGCAAAGCATGGTTGTGTCAAGCAATGTCTGCATTTCTTTCTTCTCCTTTTCCTCTTTGATGCATAGAGTCCCCAGTGGTACCTCCTGGCATTTTATTGCCCAAGATTTGCTCTTTATTAAGTATAGAAAACCAAATGATTGAATGTTAGCTCATTTTCTTTTTTCCCCTTGTTCATTTAATGGCAACCTCAATAAGCAGGGTAATGGCTACAAGTCACAGAACCAGAAAGGAGTGCGGGAGAAAGCAGAGGCCTGCATAATTTCCAAACTGAGTTCTTTTGCATAAATAATTTAGAAACGGCTAGAGATTTATATAAAGTTCTCTAAGACACCAAGTTAATTTTAGGTAAAGTCATTTTTTCATAATCATCTTCACCTTTGATTGGAAGCATTGCAGAGCTGGAAGGGGCTTTGGGATTTTCTGGGCTAACATTCTCATTTTACAGGAGGACACTGAAGCCCAGAGATGGTGTGGGACTTGTCCCAGGTCACAAAAATTAGTTTTTACCAGGGGCTGCACTGATTCTATGCTTTTTTTCATGCTTTAGTCTATTATTTCCAGTATACTATATTCCCTCCCAGAACTAAGTCTTTTTTTTTTTTTTTTGCTTCCTTCTCTCTTCCTCCTTCCCTCTATTCTTTCTTCTCCTTCTTCTTCAGATGCTGCTGACAGCTGTGCTCTCTGTGGGGAGAACTGCTTGCCTGGATCCCCTCTCTGAACACTGGAATTTGTTTTTGAGTTCAATTTAAAGAAATTTTTAGTTTACGCATATGAGTGAGAACATGTGAGCTTTGTCTTTCTGTGCTTGGCTTATTTCACTTAATATAATCTTCTCCAGTTCTACCATTTTGTTGCCAAATGAAAGGATTTTATTCTTTTTATGGCTGAATAATACTTCATTATTTATATGTAGCACATTTTCTTTATCCATCCATTTATGGACACTTTGGTTGATTCCAAATCTTGGCTATTGTGAGTAGCGCTGCACTAAACGTGGGAGTGCAGATATATCTTCTACATACTGGATGTCATGTCCTTTAGATGTACCAACTGGTGGGATTATTGAATCATATGGTAGTTCTATTTTTAATTTTTTAAGAACCTCCATACTGTTGTCCATCATAGCTGCACTAATTTACATTCCTACCAACAGTGTACAAGGTTTCTCCTTTCTCCACTTCCTCACCAGCACTGGTTATTGCCTGTCTTTTGGATAAAAGCCATTTTAACTGGGGTGAGGTGACATCTCATTGTAGTTTTGATTTGTATTTCTCTGATGTTGAGCATTTTTTCATATGTTGCTCTTGATTATTTGTATGTCTTTTTTTGAGAAATGTCTATTCAGATCTTTTGCCCATTTTTAAATTGGGTTATTTGATTTTTTCCTATTGAGTTGTTTGAACTCCTCATACATTCCGGTTATTAATCCCCTGTTAAATGGGTAGCTTGCAAATATTTCTCCCATACTGTGGGTTGTGTCTTTATTTTGCTGGTTGTTTCCTTTGTTGTGCAGAAGCTTTTCAGCTTGATATGATCCCATTAGGATACTGGACTATATCACTCTAGTGGGGCATATCTAGGCTAGGTATCTATTTGTATTAATACCTGGAGGGGTATTATACCATACCATACTATACTATACCATACTATACTATGTAAAGGTAACAAATAGGATATGTTGGGAATGACTGGACCCAACCTTGATTATTTACAACAATCATGAATACCATCCAGTGGTGTTGCGAGATTAATTTCTACCTCCTGACCTGCTGATGAAACCCTCAGCAAAGTGTGGCCAAGGTATCATCTCAGTCCTGGTCTGAGCCAGGCATCTTTTCTTACACCACCCTTGTCCTACTGACCGTCTCATGTGGCCTGCGCTGTTCTTGTCCCAGACCACTCTCAGGGACTACTGATTGGTTGCATCTGGCCTTTATTAGCATTTGTAGATAATTCTCTGTCCCCCTCTGCTATTGCTCCAAGTTCATTTTCAGCCTGAGTCTACATTAAGGGTATTTAAAGTAGGCTGATGTTCCTCAACATGCTTGGCAAAAACATCTGCTTTCTGCTGATCATAGTTGTCAGAAGGAAATTTTTTCCCCAAGGCTCCAGGGCTTGCTCTCCTCTTTGCTCTGAGAAGTTGTGCCCTGCCACTCCTTCAGCCCCCGAGCCCCTGCCACCTCTGAGTTCTGACTCTGTGTTTTTTGCTATGCTGTGACATTGGGAGGGGCCTTCCACTTTGGCTTAATTTGTAAAAAGAGTAACTTCTGGATTGGAGCCAAGAAGCAGATGGGCTTCTTTTTGGCTTTAAACATAGAGGACATTATATTTCCCAGACAATGGCTCCTAAAGTTCTTGATGTTACTGTTTACTTTTTCATATCATTACTCTCAGTATGAAGTACACAAGTATACTGAAGTACCTACTTCCCTCAAACAATGCTACTTATGCGGTGGAGAGAAGAAATGGTCATGTATGGTTACATAATTTGATCTTGATTCTTCAGGTCCTATAATTTGATCTTGATTCTTCTAAGTTGGGGAGATGAAAATGCCTCCCAGCATTTTGCTTTTGATGTGATGCCAATTTCAGGAACACTGATTTATTTGACTAGTAAGAAAGAAAACACAAAACCAAACCAAAACCCCAAATGAACGTCTGGTGGAGAGGAGTGTCCAGGCCAGGAGAGGAGGAAGACTGGGTGGAGGGGGAACTTGTGTTCCCAGATAAGCAATGGTACTAGATGAAGTGAGGGGCCAAGTGACACCAATTTTGCAACTGCTGTGGTTCTCTCCTCTTTTGTGTCTCAACTCCTAACCCTCACCTCTTTTCTCCTTCACTATTTCTACTACTGCCCTGCCTCTCCCATGTACTCACCACTCTCTTAACATGGTTAGTTGCCCACCAAAAATGCATACTCTCTATTCCATGTTGTGGGAAGCTCCCTGGGGGAGGGCAGCCCAGGCAGAGATGACCCTTTCTGCCCCCCTTGCATACCAGTTCCCAACAATGCAACGTGAGCAGAGTAACATCTCATTTCTGGGTTAGGGCTTCAGAGAGCGGACATGCCTTCTCCATTGCCTCTTTCCTCTTCTACCAGCTTGAAGTGGAGGACTCCAGAGCTCTGGCACGGTGGTTGCAACCTTGGCTGCTCATTGGAGTCACCAGGAGATTAAAAAAATCCTGCTGCTCAAGGATGCTAATTAGATAGGTCTGGGGTGCTGTCCCAGCAGCAGAAGTTGGGAAAACCTCCCAGGTGATTCTCGTGGATAACCAAGTCAGAGACCTGTGGCTGTAGATGGTTGGTAGAGCCACAAATGGAAAGTATCATGGGGAGGACAGCTGCCCACAGACCAGAAACATACACACTGGAATGTTACATGAGAAACCTTTGTTTGATTAAGGCACTGGACATTTGGGGGCTTATTTGGTATAGCAGCTCAGTTACCCCAACTATTATATCCTTTTAATGAGCATACAGACATGCTAAAACTCCTTAGCATGCTGAGATTTCATCCCAACACCTGCCAGCTGCTTTGTTGTGTCGGATCAAACTGTCCCACAAGTGGGCGGACTGAGGTGCTGGCGGGATACTGCCCTGGTGTTC
This sequence comes from Mirza zaza, assembly GCA_008750895.1. Classification (NCBI taxonomy): domain Eukaryota; kingdom Metazoa; phylum Chordata; class Mammalia; order Primates; family Cheirogaleidae; genus Mirza; species Mirza zaza. The sequence goes on from VSMD01087778.1 coordinate 14,795, forward strand.
CCCCACACCGGCCCTGCCGCTTCTAGAACTTCAAAATCAGGTAGCAGCTCCCTGTCAGCGATAAGCTCACACATGGAGATAATCACTATTTTATTTTAAAGATGGCGATTCCCTCTGGTTTGCATTTGTTCTGTGACTCTATGAGGCTTTGTCATTCTGTTTACTGATAATCCAGTGTTTAGGATGACACCTTCTGCTTTGTGGGTTGGTGATATGATACCACATTTGATTTTTCCAAGCTTTCTGCTACTACTCAGTGGGAGAAATGATTGTTAGTGTTTGATTGCAGAATGTTTCTTACCTAATTGTCTCAAAACTGCAGGGTGTGTATTTGATTTCTTTGATTGATCTGTTTTGTGTATGCATTTTCCCAACATCTTGAATAATTTAGGAGCAATCCTGAATTTTGGTTTGTGGCTAATTTGTTGTCTAGCAATTATACATCCTTCTGAAGCAGCATATTTCACTCAAGTGTCTGAAAGCAGGAAAGAATTGCTTTATAAGAAGACTCACTGTTACGTGAATTTGACCATACCTCGTGGCCCCTCAGGTTCCTGGAAACCCAGTGCTTCTCTGAAGGTAAAGTTGTGTCGCAAAAGGCAGGGGCTGGTTGGTCCTGTCTCCTGCTATCGGCATTGATGGGTTCATAACTTTTCTGTTTGCGCTAAACTCTTTCCCATATGTTAGTTGAAAGCAATCATGGAAGGGAAATAATGCCTGCTGGAACTCCTGCACCAAGCTTGAAAATCTAGCCACAGGGAGGACGTAGGAGCATGTCTGTTGACCTGTTTTTGTCCCTTTTTCTTGCACCTATGATCCAACTCTGTGGGAAGGTAAATCAGTTTTGGAGTGAAGAGGGCTGTGGCAGGGAAGTTAGCAGCAATAATACAGATGATCTGGAATCATTCTGGGATGGGGAGAGAGAGAGAGAGCTGTCCCAAGTGGGCAAATCTATCCTCGACCAGGTGAAGGGATTCTTCTTTGCCAAACTGTGCACTTTCCTCCCTGCAGGGCCCTCAGCTAAGAGGTCAGGATCTCACCTGCTAGATCTAGAAGCCACCATCTTGTTCTTCTTATCACTGCTCTCTTTGTCACTTCCTCTCGGGAGTTTGCCAGAATTAAAACTATAGGAGGGGGACAAGGTGGGGAACAGATCACCTTTTCTCTTCCTGACAGGGGAGGCTGAGGTCCTCCGTGCTGGAAATCCCTTCCTCAAAGCGAGCTCAAGGCTTTGGGCAGGGTGCGGTTTAATATCTTGTCAAAGACCTCCAGCCAAAGACCACTAGGAACATAACAGTAGTTACAAAAGTTGAATTTATTGTCGGTTGCAATGAGGGAGATCACATACCATGGGGAACTGCAAGGAGTCTCAGTAAAAGGATGTTAGGAAGGTTTGGGCTTGTGTTTAGTGATTTGGGGTAGTATTCAAGCAATGAGAATTGGATGCTTTCAGGAAGCAGGGGAATTTTATCGCTGGTATCTTCAAGTCTTCTCTGCATAGGAGGAATGAATCAGGCTGGAGCTCTAATTGGTAAAGAAGCAGCAGTCATTCATTAGCATATGAAGGGGATGTCTGGTCATTTTTGTGCATTGGACGATGTTCATATTTTTGCCCATGGGACATGATTATGGAGTGTTCTTGCTTTTTCTTGGATTCATCACAATCATAGAGTAGCATGGTCTGACATTGCTGTTTTGTGAAATTGTTTCTGTTCAAGAAGGCCCGGCTGTGAGTGGCAGTGCCAGCTCCTAACAACACCAAGTCCTGGCTAGTATAACCGGGCCAGTTCTGGGATGTCAGGGCCTGTTTCTCTTGTTCTCAATCTGGTACACTCTTGTGCAGCCATACTGATTATCAGAAGATACAAATACTTCTGTTCTGCTTGGTAACTAGCCATTGTCGTGAGCCTTGTGAGGGCTTCCTCTCCTCCTGGCCCCTGGGCCTGTCCTCCGCTCCCCCGGACCTCCCCACAACCCACTCACTAGTCAGCGGCAAAGCAGGGAACCTTCTGGATCTTGCTGCAGTTCAACTGCTGGTGTCTGTTCTGATGAGCCAGTGCCTGTGTGGCAACTGTTGCTAGCATTTTTCGATATCGCTCTGGCTTTGAGACCGTAGCTTCTCCACACACTGAGATTGAGAAGAGACATGAAGACAGAAGAAAGGCAGAAGAGAGTAGGGGAGAGAAGAAAAGAGGAACGAGGCACAAGAGAGAGTGACGTGTAAGTAAGTGAGGGTGAAGGCAGGAAGGCATGAAAAGACCTCTAGAAAACGCACCAGCAATGAAGTCGGAAAAGTGAATTAAACAAAGGGTAAAAAAAAAAAAAAAAAATGGACAAGAAAGAGCTGAGAGGAACAGAAGGAGAAGGGGGTTGGGACCCAGAGGAAGTAGAGGAAAATTCAGGCCAAGGCGGCCCTTTAAGAGTCTCATGCTATCCTGCTGTTCGGTTACGTTGAACATGTCTCAAAATCAGCGTGCCACCAGCTGGAGCTTAGAAAACAATCATTTCGCTCAACGGAAGTTTGGGTTGGAGCTGGATCGAGTTTGACAGGGTTTTTAACCTGTAGAGAAGAGAAGGAAATGGAGCGGCGCAGCCTGCCGGGCGCTCGCGGCACAGCGTCCTGAAGCTGCTTCGAGCCCGCCGCTTGGCGCCCTCGCGGCTGCTCTTCCTGTTTGCGGCCCACGACGCTCTTTTGAATCAAGGTTCCCGTGCAGGTATGAAACATCTCACTGTCTTTGAGTCAGGATGAAAAACAGCGCGCCTTTCCCTGCCAAGTCTCTGAGGGGAGGCAGCGGGAACAGATGGCGGAGGAAGCGCGCGGAGGACCGGGTTGGCCCCGCAGGGAAGCGAGCGAGCGAGCACCGCAGGCCTTTTCTGCTCCTTAGTGAGGGACTCGTACAAACAGCCAGTGGGGACAGGGGAGTGGGCGGGGGCGGGCGTGCGGGTCCTTCCTCTGAAGCCCCGCGTCTTTGCATTGGCGGCGTGGCTACTGTTCCCGTGAGCACACGGGGGTGTTTGAAGGCACCAAGGAAAAGGAAACGGAAGGCAAGCAGGAAGCAGAGGACACGGTGGCAGATGTGGGCTGGGTCCTGGGAGCCCACATGGACCTGGAGCCCACTCCGCCCTGAGTCCTCATTGCAGCTGTGTGTGTCCTGGTACTCTGGGGGCATATCTCGGGCAGTCAGGGAATTTCTGGATGCTTCTCAGGGCCTGGCTGTGTGGGGTAGAAGCGGGCGTTTATGAAATGCAGGCCGCAGTAAAGTAGGTAAGATACTCATGGAGTGACTTTCCCATTAAATCTCTCTTCAGGGATTGTTTTTCCTGAGAGGGAAGTAAATTAGTGTCCTATTTCACACACACTTTCAGAAAAGCCACCTTGGCCAGCTCTGGGTCTTCTTTGTGTGTGTGCATGCTCTGTCTCAGGGAAATAATTGTTGCAGAAGTTGTTCTTTTGGGGCTGAGCTGGGGAGCGGGGTGTCCTTTGGGCACTAGAGGATGTAATTTGTCTAAATGTCTTTGTTTTACGTTTTTGGCTGGGTGGATATTCCTGGAGAGATGGATTTCCTTCATTGTCATGTAAGGGTCAGTCATTTTCACCGAAGAGAGTGGCTTTGACTTTGCAAATACTTTATAGATATGAAGTATCGTTTCCACCATTGAGCACCTGTGTGTATAGGAGACAACAGTGTGTACGGTATGAAGTCACAACATTTTATCCAGCAAGCCCAAGCCTCATCATATTTTTCTTTTCCTAATCCTTTAAACAGAACCTATAATCTGAAGATGGAGCCCGGATTCCTCACCACGGTTAGCCCTTTGGGATTTGGCTTCTCTCCATCCCCTTACAGTTGCCTACTTCATCTTTCAGGAAAATCCCGGCAGTCCCTCTGAATAAGCCCTGCTCTTTCTCGCTTTCCTGCCAATGCACAGGCCTTTCCATGAGAAAGCGCTTGTGGAACACACCGTCTAGCTGAACAGAAGGGATATGCCCCTGTTACGACGTTAGTTAGACTCATTCAGGTTGCAAGGAAAAGAGACTTGCTCGGAGTGTGCTGGGGTTTATTTTGCAGATGCTCAGGGAATTATGAGAAACAGAAAATTGTCATAATCACTGCATTGTCCAAACTCACACAAAACAGGAATGATATTTGGGAACTAGATCATGGTTTGGGGTATAAGACGGCATATCTGGTTATTGGCTCCTTGGGCTGGTGTTCCGTCTTAACAGCGTCTCAGCCATTTCTGTGGAAGCTTTCATTGCTCTGACGCTGCTGACTCAGTTTGCTCCCTACCTGCTAGGCTTGGTGTTCACTGCTTTCTTCAAAGTGAGCTTTTCTGCTTCTGTTGCCTCCATGTCTGTTTTCCTCTTTGTGTGTCTCACGCTCAGACTTCTTGAGAGAGGGACTCATTGAGCAGTTGTCGTCCAGGATGGAATGGCACCACCAAGCCGGGCTTCTGTTCTGGGTCACCCTCTACAGGGCACTGGCCAGCCACAGGGCGGTTCCCTTTAGGTCAGATGCCAACCCTGGTCCAGTCAGCTGTGGCCAAGGCAGCAGAGTTAGCTGGGGTGGAACAGGTCAGCCTGGGACAGGAAGCCCCAGAGAGGCTGCTGGTGGGTTAGCACAGTAAAGCTGCTCAGAGAGGCTTACATGGGCTGCCTGGTACTTGGAAATAACATAAGACAGCAAATAAGTGTTGCATTAGTAAAATATGCAACGAGTGCTCTAGATGAAGCCAGAAGAGGCTGAGATCCTTCTGGTCCAGTGTGGGCATTCCTCTGTTTACGACCCGGTCACAAACTTCTTTGAATGGTACAGAGTCCTTCTTGGGATCAGCCCCTGCTTATCTTTCCCCTTCACTTCAGCCTCATGGGCACTGTGCTCCAGCCACAGGGTCTCCCTGCATGATTCTGCTATGTCTATTCAGGGGCCAGGGAAGAACTCCTATATTCCTTTAATCTTGAGATGACCTTTTTCTTTGCTGAAACCTGACCCTATTCCAGATACTTGATGCCTTTTCCCCTCCCCTGCCTTTCTTATGGCTTTTAGAGCACTGGATTGTGGTTGTTAGTTGACATGCTCGCCTTGCTCACTAGATGATGAGGAAAGGGACAGATCGTGATTTACTCATCATAGCAACAAGGCCAGTGCTTGGCACCTACTGCTACAGCTAGGACTAGCTTGTGTTTTTCAGCTGGTACTCTGTTCCATGCACTGTTCCAAGTGTTTTATATGTATTAACTAATTTAATCTTCCCAACAACCTTATAAGTAGGAGCCATAATTATCCTCATTTGGTGTTTTGGGAAACGGAAGCACAGACAGGTTGAGAAACTTGCCCAAGGCCACACAGCTAATAAGTGCTGGAGTCAGGATTCAATCAGCCAACTTGTTCCAGAGTCTGTGCTTTGCCCACTGAGCTATCCTGCCTCTTGGCAATAAATATTGTGGAGGAATTAGTAGGCATTTGGTTAGTGTTGTGCAAATATAGGAGCTAGTGTTGGGGTTTTGAGGGAGAGGACATTCGCTGGGAGGGAAATGAGGCACGCAGAACACATCCACAGAAGGCAAATCTGAGATGTGGGAGACAGAGCTGGACATGCTGGTTGGACCCCCTCAAAGGACAAGGCAAGGGGCTGGGTGTTTGAGGAAGGTAGTGACATGATTAAAAGCAAATTTAAAGGTCAGTGTAGCTTCAGAGCGCAGGGTGGTTTAAAGTGGTAAAAGAATAAACACAGGGTGTCCAACTAGGCGGACACTGAACTAGTCTCTGGAGACAGTGTGATGACGAAGTTATGGGCATGGACCTGGAGTTAGACAAATGAGGGGTTTCAATCCTGGTTCTGACACTCGTCAGCTGTGTCACTTCTCCTTCATCTGTAAAACAGGGATTATTACTCACCTCCTAGGTGGTTGTAAGGATTAAAGATATGTTTGCCAAGGGCACAGCACAGAACTTGACCGGATTCTTCTTTTGTCTTGGGTCCAGGTGATAAGGGTTTACGCTCATGTGGTAGCACTGGCGAGAAAATGGGCAGGAAAACGAGACTCAGTAGAACTTGCTGATTGATGGGTGCTGGGAAGTTGGGTCTCGGAAGGGTTGGCGAGTGGTCAGTGGAGGAGGTGAAGTCCTGGGGCCTGAGTTCTGGGTCTGGTTTTGCTACTAACTACTTTGGACAACACATCACTCATCTACATTGCTGGATCTCAGTTCCTCCTCTGGAATGCAAAAATGTCAGACTAACTAACAATTGCTCATTTTTCTTCCAGCTCTGAGTGCTGTAACAGAGCTAGGAGGTTTGGAGTCTGGACAGCTGGGAGGATATTAAAGAAGCCAGGCTCTGCCTTTCACTTCAAAGAGATCTGTTCCTACTTTTCTTCCCGGTCCCAGCTTTTATTAATCTTGTCCTTTGTTCTCCCTTAGAGTTGGAAATATCATTGTTTTCTTTTCTTTTGGGCAAATGACTTTGAAATCTCAGCCACTGATGGAAGGTTTTGTGACCACAGCAGAAGGCGAATCATATAAGTTTTTTTCTAGAGTCCTCTGGTCTCTGGATCCTGGTGTGGGCCTTTCCATTTCTCTGAGGGGCAGAAGCAGGTGGCTTCTGTAGTAAATCTCCCTAGTTTTTCTTTCCGGCAGGCATGGCCCATGGTCTTCTTGGTCGGTCTTCACATCTGGTTTGTGGTGTTTTTCCTTAGATGTCTTTCCCTCTGGATTTTCCAGCTGGGTGTCTTCAAAGAGGAAGAGAGTGGGGCCTGTACCTGGTAAGATACACTTGCAGTCAGTCCCTTGCTAATAAATGTTTTTATATTGCCAGCACTTCTTTGCCTGGATTGCATTTTGCTGTGGGTGAAATTAAATTTCTGAGCAGTTAGTTATCGAAGCCTCTAGTGAGCTAGTTTCCATGGCAGTCCTCAGAGGCCCTCTCCAAAAAAGGGTAGTTTATTTTCAATTAGTAAAGGGCAAAGAGGTCTTTACTGTGATTTTGCTTATGGCAATTTCAGATAAATGTCCTCAGCCCTGCAGGTGCCATGTAATTTACCACCCACTTATCTTTATGGGGCTGGGCGGAGGGTTGTTGACTTCTATATCAGTATGACACCCCAGACACAGGATGTTCGCGATAGAGACTGACAAGAGAATGTTAGTTCTTAATCAGAAAGGGAACCATTATCAAATTGACCTTTTAGGCATTAATCAAACACCACCTGATTATGCTACCTGCTAGAGATGGCAAATTTTCACTCTTTCAGAGTTCTGGGTTGGGTATCAAGGCTGGATGTTTATTTCATAGAATAGCGAATTGTGGCATTCTTTGAACTGCTGACCAAAGGCATGAGTCTAATCAACCACCGCATCAAACATTTCAAGAATCACAATCTCTCTGAGGAAGCAGAGGTAATTATTATCCAAGTATGACCCCTAAAAGAGCAGTTCACCGTGTAGAAATTTACCAAAATGCAATTGGAAGACTAGGGAACAATTTTGCCCTAAAGTCCCAGAAAATGAGATTCTCTTTGACCCAGAAGAATGTCCAAAATTTCCTTCAGTTCCTTACATTTTTTCTTCTAATGTGTCCTGTCTATAGCCAAATATATATCCATTGAGTTATTGTAATTATTGGGTTTTGTATTTTTCCATTTTGGAAGTTTGTTTGATTCTTTTTCAAATGTGCTATATCACTTTGTATAGTTTCCTATTCTATGTATATATTTTCATGTTTACCATTTCTTTCTTTCTTTTTCTTTTTTTTTTTGAGACAGAGTCTCACTTTGTTGCCCAGGCTAGAGTGAGTGCCGTGGCGTCAGCCTAGCTCACAGTAACCTCAAACTCCTGGGCTCAAGCAATCCCACTGCCTCAGCCTCCCGAGTAGCTGGGACTACAGGCATGTGCCACCATGGCCGGCTAATCTTTTCTATATATATTAGTTGGCCAATTAATTTCTTTGTATTTATAGTAGAGACAGGGTCTCGCTTTTGCTCAGGCTAGTTTCGAACTCCTGACCTTGACCAATCTGCCCGCCTCGGCCTCCCAGAGTGCTAGGAATACAGGCGTGAGCCACTGCGCCTGGCCCATTTATTTCTTTAAACATTGCAATCCCAATTTTTTTTTCTTTTTACGAATCTGGATCTGATAATTCTGATATCTGAAATTTGTGTGAAATCTGTTCCTGTGGTTTGTGATTTTTGATAGTTCTTATTTCTGTTTGGGTTGTTTTGGTTTCTGGTCTCCCTGGTAATCTCTTACTCCTTGCTGATCATTACTTTTGAAAAATTTATAAGGGTTCTCTGAGGCATAGGATGGGTTTGCCTCCTTTTGAGATCTACTATGTCTTGAAACACCTCAGAACAAGTTCAAGGTTTGAGAGCCTGTGGCTCACATTCTAGACTCTATGGAATGAAGTGCAAATTTGTAAGAGGGCCTTCCCCTGGCTACAAATACCCAAGAATAGCAGCTTTTCCTTTACCTCTTTCCTCTCCCCATTTGCTTATCATCAAAACAACCCCTTGTGAAGTTTCCAGAGGTTCTGGGGGGAAGGGCAGGATAAGATCTGGTTGCCTCTGACTTGAGAGTATAGCCCTTTTGGCCCTCAGCTCAGTGTGGGAAGGGTTTCCCAAGACCCCTCTGCTTTGATGGACTTGAGCCTGATTTTTGTCTGCCTAGGTCTGCAGCTGGGGACCTGAGTATAGGCACTGATATCATTGGCAGGTGCCCTCAGATCATAAGTGGCTTCATAGGTCCCATTTTTGGCTCACCTTTCTGATATGGGGTTTCATCCAAAAATTAGCCTGGGAAGTTTCTCATGTCTTTTCAGCTCTTCAGTGTTTTTAAATTGTTTTTATTTTTATATTTTTATCTGTAATTTTTCTTTGATTTTAGCTGGAGGATTGACCTGAGTAACCCAGCCTATTTTTTCAAAACACTGGAAGTCTGCAGTGGTCTTTCAAAATGCAAGTCCATGCAAGTTTCTTCTCGTTACCTATTACAGTCATTCTCAAAATGGCTTGCTTGTTAAAAATTGTTCACTTCCAGTTGGACCCTAGGCAGAACTTTAAGATACTTCCAGAATAAAGTGCAACCTGCTCGGCCTGGAGCACAAGGCCTCTGCCCACCACTCCAGACCTATCTCCTCTCACTCCCTTCTTCTCATCCCCACATTCTGCTCCAACATTTAAATACACTTAAATGTACAGTAGTCTATGATTTCACTTTTTGCAACTGTGGTCTGAAAATATTAAATGCAAAATTCCAGAAATAAACAGTTTATAAGTTTTAAATTGCAGGCTATTCTGAGCAGCGCGGTGGACTCTCACACTGTCCCACCTGGGACATGAATCCTCCCTCTGTGCAGCTGTTGATGCTCCCTGCCCACGACTCACTCAGGAGTCAGCTCTGTGATCAGAGTGACTGTCATGGTATCACAGTACTTGTGTTTAAGTTACCCTTATTTTATTTAATAATGGCCCCAAGTTGCAAGAGTAGTGATGATGCTGGCATATTGTTTTAATTGTCCCATTTTTATTATTAGTTATTATTGTTAGTAATAACAATACTTTTACTGTGCCAACTTTATAAATCAAACTTCATCATAGCTATGTATGTATAGGAAAAAACAGTGTATATAGGGATTGGTACTATCTGTGGTTGCAAGCATCCACTGGGGAGGCTTAGAAAGTATTTCCAGAGGATAAAGGGGGACTTCTGTACCTGAATATATGGCACCCTTTTGTACCACAGTGCTTTTGCACATGCAATCCCCACTGAATAGAATGCCCTTTTCTCTTTGTCCATGGCAAAGGCAAATGCTTATTCATCTTTCAAAAGCCAGCTCAGAGGTCACCTCCTTCAGGAAATGCTCTTGAACTGCCCTCTCCCCACACCTTATAATCCATCCTGCCTTTGATTGCGTACCTTGCACACTATTCTATGAATACTTATTATAATTTCCTTTTTTACTAGATTAAAAGCTCCCTGAGGAGCTATTTATACCATATTATAAATAGTTCATCTGTGTTTTCCCCAATCCCTAATTCAGTGCCTTGAGCGTAGTTCCTGCTCAGCATATTCTTGCTAATTGAATGAATGAAATATACAGTTGGGCAATCCAGATACCCAGCCTAAGCAGGAATAATACTGCTGTGACTTCTGATACTACCCAGAGTTAATCCAGACTTCACAGGTTATGGGCACGCTCCTCCATAAGACTACCTCCCTAAGACTACTCAAGACTACTCACTTCAGATACCAGCTGAAGGTTCGAAGCTCCCCAGGCTATACTCACTTCTTACCAGATGGCTACAACTTTGGGGGTTCATGCTACCGTCTCAGTTTTGATAATTTGCTAGAAGGACCCACAGAACTGAGGAAATGCTATACTTATGACTAGAGTTTTATTACAGCAAAAAAGATACAAATTAGAGCACAGCCAAAAGAAGATACACATAAGGTGAGATCTGGGAGAATCCAAAATGCAAAGTTTCTGTGTCTTCTCCCTGTAATGTCGGGATATATCATCCTCTCAGTGCCTTAGTGTGTAACAATATGAGAGTAGCGCTACCAGGGAAACTCACCTGAGCTTCCGTGTCCAGGGTTTTTATTAAGCTTTCATTATGTAGGCATGATTGATTGAGTCATTGGCTATATAATTGAACTCAATCTTCAGCCTCCCTCCCCTCACTAGAAGCTGGGCTGACATCATGTGGCTCAAAGCAGCAAAACTGTCATCACCTGGTTGGTCTTTCTGTCACAGATAGCCCCAATCCTGAGTCATCCTATTATTACAAACCACCTGGGGGTCTACCACAAGTCACCTCATTCTCATAAACCACTCAGGGGACCCACCATGAATAACAAACACATTCCTATCCTTTGGGAAATGTTAAGGATTTAGAGGCTACCTTCCAGGAACTGGGAACATGGGGCAGACAAATTCTTTATTATACATGAAATGCTTTAAGCCATAATTTGGATACAGTTGGTGCCCAGGAATATAGTATGGTAGGCAAGGCCCACAGCAGGAAGTCCAAATGGAAACCTTACACCTGAGAGACAGATGAGTAGTATGTAACAGCTGACATTTAATAATAGTTGCCCTTAGATTATAGGTAGAAATCACTCAGTGCTTGACACATAGTAGGTGCTTAATAAATAGCTGTGAGTGAATGCACACATGCATGAATGAAATGTGAGTGTGAATTGCACACTGATGGATGGGTAACCTTGGACAGAAAAATAGGTGAGGAGGACATTCCCAGTACAAATTTGTCAAAGGCGCAGAGCAAGGATGCATGTGGTAAGTTCTGGAGAACGTCTTTAGGTTCATGTAGGGATAGAAAGGGACATGGGATGACTATGAGCAGAATTCACAGACCCTTATGTACATTTGTTTGGTCACTTTAACAGAAACCAAGGTAGAAGATTTAGTTCCGAATCATGTAAGTGTCCAAGCTCTTAAGTGGCCAGGGAGGTAGTTGGCTCTGCCCCAGGGACCCCTATTCTTTCCATGTTACTATGCTCTGTCCCCTGAAATATTGTCTGTATGGTGGAATACAGATGAAATGTCTGGTTCACCTCTACCCATCTCTGTTCTGGTGTATGGGAAGGAAGAAAGAGGACGGAGAAGGAAAGCAGTTTTCTTGAGGATCATCTTAAGGAGATGATCCACACATCACCCACATCGCTTTTTCTCCCATTGCATTGGCTAGAGAGTAGCCATGTGGGAAGGTAGGAAATATACTCTCCAGCCAAGAAGGCTTGTGCCCAGTTAAAACTTAGGCAAAGGGTAG
>VSMD01087779.1:0-16387 GCA_008750895.1 Mirza zaza
ATCTTGGGAACAAATAGGCCTGTAGTTTTCATGAGAATCTTTGTTTTCCTCACTATTTTCTTCTCCCATTTTCTGTGTGTGTGTGTGTGTGTGTGTGTGTGTGTGTGTGTGTGTGTAACTTGCAAAGACCATGGTGCAAAGGGTTAGTGCCAGGGGCTTTTCTCTCATTTCCTCTACTAAGGAATAATAGTACAGACCACAGTTCTTCAGAATACAGCGAGCATTATGAGAATTTACAAAAATCTTCATGGAGATCATCAACATACATGTTTTCTTGTGCATCAACATGTTCTCTTGTGCATTAACAGTTCTTAAACACTACAGTGTGTTGCCTCACTCACCAGGGTGTTATTTCAAAGGCAACACACACACACACTTTTACACAATGAATCCACATTTTCCTCTCAATCATTTCTCCTGCATCACTTTTTCCCTCTCAGCTAAAGATGGCTGCTTTCCCTTGATGCAGAAAGGGAATATTTTTGATGTACCATAAAAAAGGGTTTCAGTTAAAACTCAGGCTCTAGAGAAAAAATTGCCAGCTCTGTGATCTTAGGTATATCAATCTCTGAGTTTCAGTTTCTTTATTAGAAAAATGGGGATAATTGTGGTGTTTACCTCATAAGCTAATCAGGATTAAATGAAGTCATGCACACACGATAAGCCCTCGGTAAGAACTAGGGCTAACATTTTAATATTTCATTAATAGCTTCACTTAGAAAAGGTATTCTTTCTTATCTCTTATTTTTTGATATACCTAAGCAATAAAATCCCTAGAGGGAACAGGGCCATAAACCACCTTGTATTTGTTTCTTTCTCTTCCTTCTCTTCCTCTTCTCTTCCTTCTTTTCCTTTGTTTCCTGTAATTTCTAAACAAATTGTTTAAAGCATATTTCAGAATAATTCATAAAAGGGAAATGCCATCTTACGTAGGTTCGACATCATATTTGCCAGATGCGTGGAGGAACGCAAGAGCTATACCATTCCCATGTTCATTTCAGAGGTCTAAGAATAGGCCTCATGTCTGCAGATGTAGGGACACCTGATCTTGTCTTCAATTGCCTGCCAATCACTATCCAGGCATAATCAGACAGCTACACAGACCCTACTACAAGTAGATCAATGCCTTATACCCTGTGCTTCTTACCACCTGGGGAGTCCCTTTTTCTTTTCACAAACTGAACAAATTTAAACAAAGCAGACTCATATTCAAAATTTTGTCAGCACCATAATACTTTCGATTATGTTCTAAATATTCAGAAATATTTTATACATGTCAATAGACTTCCATGCATGATTTTTCTCACCTGAATTCAATGGTTCAACATAGATTATGAGCTTTTTCATATTCATAGAATAGGTTACATCTTGTTAAGTACTTAACATCCTGTCAAATTCATCAATGTTCTTGAGGTTTATTTACTACCATATTAAGGTAATCCTATCCTTATCGCAGTTTTTCTTTTTCTTACTTTGAATTAAATCTCCATTTATCTAGAAGTTTTAACTCATGGCTATGAATCAAAACCATTTACACAACCAACCCAGCACACTCTCACATATTACCTGCCTTTATAAATAGAGGCCTGAACCTAAGGGAGGAACCTGGGGTTGGGAAGGGAAGTGGAAAGGGCAAGGGAAGGGGGTGAAGAGTCAGGATTATGGAGTTAGAGAGGGAAATCCTGCTTCCATCTCTCAAGTTTCTCAACTGCCATGAGCCTCATTCTTTCATCCATACAATGTGGATAATACTTGTATCAGCTTAGTCAGGCTGTTTTGAGGACTAAATGAGATAACACAGCTGAATCATTTAGCAGAGTGCCTGATTTACAGTAAGGCCCCAATTCACTGTCATCTTCAGCAACCACATAGGGTCACAGATGTAGCCTGTTCAGGTTCAGAAGGGACTTGTTCTCACTTAGGTATATCATTCACCATCTATTTGAAGTCACTCATTTCCTTCCCTGGACTTTAGTTTCCTCATCCATACATATGAATAGATAGACTAATATTTTGTAGTTATTTTTCAGTTCTGAAAGTTCCTTGTTTCAGTTATTAATTCATGGTCAAAAATATGGTGAACGCTACTGATGATACTTTCATTTTTTCAAAACGTTTATTGTGTTAACACTGGCTTAGAGGCTAAGAATACCATGTTAAAAAAAGAATGTCACAGATTTGCTTATAATTTAGTAGCAGCAACTGCAAGTGATGAGAAATGATACAGTCTGATCAATGCTGAAACAAGTGAATTTCAAGGTGGTGGTGGATGGTGCGGGAAGAGTTCAGAGATGGTCTCCTATAGAAAAGTAGGATCTCAACAGAGGACTGATTTACTCCTAAAATTCAAGCATAACTATCATGGAGATAACATTTTCCCTTACTTTCAAGTAACACAAGTTACTCTTATGTCTGCTCAGCCCCATCTTTTCTTGATTTTTACTTATGAGCCATCTCTTGTGAATTTTAGCATGTCTGACTATAGTCACAATTTGTTCTTTTAGTTTGCTCTAGGCAATGAAATCAAACGATGTTCTGAAAATTTAAAAAAAAAAAAAAAGAAAATGCATTTCTTGGCTATACAGCAACTTTTGTTTTACTTTTTAAAGAAGTTTACTTTGTTACTCAACTTCAGATATTGTGATTTTTTTATTTCAAAGGAACAAAAGACATTCTAGATTGTGATTTTTTAAAGTGACATCTTCATAAATAAGGGTTTATATTTTCTTTTCATTTTTAGAATAGGTGGCAAGACAGAAAAACAAGTCATTGAAAAATTTTTTAAGTAAAAAAAGTATGAACATTTCAGAACCGCAGTTTTCTTGTGAAAAACATTTCTTAAACATATTCCCTAGTACAATGTCCTATAAGGATGCCTAATGGAGGTATTATGAACTTAATGCCTAAATTAATGCAAATAAGGAAAAAACTTTATAGGACTTCTGTCACTGAAGATAGAATTTTGCTCTTGAAGAGGATAGATGAGAAACATCTGTGTGGCTGGTTATAGTAGTAATTTCACAAAGGACAGAGCCAACAGTGATAGATACATAGGAAACAGGATTGGATACATAGGAACAAGATAAAGCCTTTCTTGGCACTTATACAAAGTTCATATCATACATACGGGTTTACGAAGCTAGTCTCTGAGACATTTTATTTTTGATTTTTCTTTTAATTTAATTAATATACTATCTGTGTTTTGGATATCTTTCACTAGATGAATTACATGGTTATAATTTTCTAAATTTTCCAGAACTTCGTCAGTCCCTGAAAAGAAAGTGAGAATGTGATTTATTCAAGTACTGTATTGATTTCAAAAAGCTATAAAATTTGTAAATTAATAAGTATTTTCACTGTGTATTTTATGTCTACACAATTTAGAAAATAATCAGCATAAAAAGGAAAATAAAAATAGCACCAATTAAGCATCTTGAAGTTTTATGTAATTCTAGCTTTGTAACATAATTTCAAAACAAACAGATTTTAAGATCCATTTTTTTTTAATTGGGATCAAAACTCTTCCAGGTTTGCTTCTGGAAGTGGACTTAGGACAGTTCTAGGTAAATAGTACATGTCAAGTGAACTTCCCTTCTTTTCTACAGCATTAAAACAGCTTTGGCATCAAAGCCTTGTAATTCATCAAAAGCATGCTCATTTGTCTGCTAACCCTACTCTTTAAAGCCTCTGTACGTGTGTGTGTGTGTACACAAAATTGTTTCAGAAAAACTTGTCTCTGATTAACATCGACAAGTTTGTAGAGAATTTATTGACATATAAATTTATGATAATCTCACTGCTGCAAAGAATGAAAAAGGAAATCTGCTTTTCCTTCCCTTTCCACCATCCTTCCAAAGAAAAATCCCAAAGACTGCCTTCTTTGAGATCAGTTAGGAGGATTTTTGCATTCCAAAGTCAAGGCATCTAACAGTACATATTTAATGCAAAGCTGAGTGGGCCCAGATGATGGAAGAACACGAGAGCTTAGAGACCGAGTAGGCTAAAGTGGCTCAGTATGAGTTACGACATTTCAACTGCAAGGAAACAATAAAAATAAACTGGGATATACAATAAAAAAACTTCAAGTTGGGGCATAGGAAATGTTAGATAATGCATAACATTCTCACCATAAGCATCTAGAAATGAGACATAAAATGTAATGTTCTTTCATATGTATACATAAGATAATACAAAGCATTCCACAAAGCCTATCATGGGGAAACAGACCCCTGTGTGTTGAAGGTGTGGCTTCTCTAAGGGAGACTGCCAATCAGGCGATTAGGGGCTTGAGTTTTAAGGCCCAGATACACAAGACTGGGCCCTGAACCTAAATGAGGCAAAAATTTGGAACTGAAAGTAGTGGGTAAAGCTAAGGTGCTTACAATGCTTTTTCGGCAAAAGGTAAAATAGGAAACACACGCACACACACACTCCAAAGACCAGCACAAGGAAACAAAACATTTTGTCTCTTAGCCTGGGCTATGGATTTGGGCAAAGATACATTCCCCCTGAGAAGCTGTAACTGTAAGCTTGGTTCAGGCTGAAGCTTACACTATACAAATGGTTCTTAACCCTTCCAAACACAAATAACAGATGTAAATATGGTCTCAAGTTGCAGAGATTCTTGGAGCATCCATCAAAAACCAATGCAAAATGCTCTGGACAAAAACACAGAATCCTGTGCAGCTAAGGGCGATATCAAACTAAGTGCCACTGAAATAAGCAGATGATAAAAATTTATAAAACACAAAAGGAAATCCTCTGTCAGTGAGAATAGACATAATAGGATGGTTAAGATCCCAAGAATTTCAGATAATAGAAAATCTAAAATAAGTATAAATAATTTAAAAAATAAAGAACCATCTAAAAATAGACAATCAAGGAATCTGGAAGAAAACAGATATTTAAAGTTACTAAAGCAATGCGTAGAGGCAAATAAAAAAAAAAAATCACTGAAATTTATAATTTATCGGTTTTATAACCAACAGGTCAGCAAAATTTAGAAAAGCTGGAAATACCATAACAAGTGTTGGCAAGGATAGAGCAATGGGAACTCATATACTCCTGGTTGGGAATGAAAATTGGTACAACCAATTGAAACAACAAATAGGCATCACCTAGTAAAGTGAAGGTGCTCATGTCCTCCTATCCCCAAGCAATTCTGTCATTCTGCTTCCATGCAAGTACTCTAGAGATTCTTGACCTTGTGCAGTAAGAACTGTGTAAGAATTTTTATAGAGGTGTAATCAGTGAGAAATTTTAAGAATTGTGGTATATTCACACAACACAATAACTGTAATGGAGAAAAAAAATAAAGATACCAACATTCATGGATCTCAGGAACAGATGATTGACAGACATAAAACAACTTGTTTTTTCTTCTAGAGTATGATTCCATTTTTATAAAAATCAAAACATTGCAAAACTGTCTATTGATTAGATATTCATAACTACATAATGTTTTAAAAGAAAGAATATTAAACTTATGAAGAGATAAAACTTGACTTGGTTTCAAAATCAAAAGTGAACGATCAAATTTTTGATAGAAAAACAATATTAAACAACTATGTTTAATGTACTTAAATCTCATTTTCATTTTCCCTCTGTGTTCCAAGTGTCTGTGTATTAACAGTTACATGTCTTAAATTGAGAAGCAACACCATTATATGGGCTCAAGGAAAGAATCTATTCTTTCCTTAACCTTTTAATGACTCATCCACGATGGCTTAGTAGCTGTTGTAAAGGTCAACAGGCCCAGAAGCTGTTGTAAAGGTCAACAGGCCCCTACTTACTACACAGTGACAAACTCACTCTTCCTTCCCCAAATCAGCTTTCAAGCTTAGACAGTGAGCCCCAAGACAGATTGGACTTTGTGGATGCTCTTCACCCACGCCTCCAGAGACACACACGAGCCCCCCATGCTTTAGAAAAGTAGGGAGAGGGTACTCCAAAACTTGGCAGATGGAAAGTTGGAACTCAATTTGATGTAAAGAAATGAATTGATGTGATATTTCCTATACTTAGATATGTAGAACAAAATTTATACTCACTAAACAAATGAATTTCAACTATGTATTAAAGAATTCATCTAATAATAAAACTAAATCCCCAAAGTCTTCCAAACCTTCCCTTTGGAAGAGTTTTATTTGAACTGTTAAATACATATTTGATTTCAGCAGAAAGGTTTTAAACAAAAATAAGGAAACTTTGTCTCATCTATATCATGACAATTGTATTTATGGCCTGGCCAAGCAATTCTTCCACTTAGAGACCTGAAGGGGCTAAATGAACCTTAAAGGTCCCTGGAATATAAATACTGACACCTTTACAAATGTATTTCAGTACTGCTGTACATGGCAAAGTTTTTGTGCAGAATGCTAAGGGCAGACTGAATTGATATAATCCTTTTTAGTAGACATTATTCCACTGATGCTTTCCATTTAAGAGGTCCAGTGGAGACTGTTACAGTTACACCAGTTTAAAGTGGGCTGGCAAGAGAGAGAAATTCAATTACACAACTGCCATGAGAAATGAATCTAAATGTTAATATTTCTACATCCCAGAATCCGCTGGGTCTGGGTTTGAAAGAACTGCAACAAATCAGAATGTTATCAAAGAGAATTGCTAGACCCACAGTACCCTAAGGAAACACCATAAGATCTATTTCATGAGAAGATAGAATCCAATTAGAACCTAGCCACACATATGATGCCTTTAAAGTAAATGAACACATGACCTTTTCCAATGCCTATAGCTACAGCAGAAGGTGAGGGGGTAGGTTCAGTCTAGTGGCTGAGAGAAACAGGCATTCCTGGCTAGGCACAGTGGCTCACGCCTATAATCCCAGCATTTTGGGAGGCCGAGACAGGAGGATCACTAGAGACCAGGAGTTGGAGACCAGCCTGAGCAACACAGTGAGATCCAGTCTCTACAAAAAGTAGAAAAACTAGCCAGGCATGGTGGCAGGTGCCTGTAATTCCAGCTACTTGGGAAGCTGAGGCAGGAGGATCACTTGAGTCCAGGAGTTTGAGGTTGTAGTGAGCTATGAGGACACCACTGCATTCTAGCCCTAGGCAACAGAGACCTTGTCTCAAACAAACAAAAACACAAGGCATTCCTGAACTGCGTATTTCTTAATGAGCATATCTGTCTATACATAGGGCATTTATTGGCAACCAATGACCTGCTTAAACTTGCAACAGTCACTAGGTTATCATAATCAATTACATTGCACTTGCAGGACACTTTGCCTTGACAAACCAGTTTCTCTCTCACCTGCAACCTACCCCCGGCAAAAAAAAAAAAAAAAAAAAAAAAAGCAACAAAAGACATTTCCCTATTTCAAGAAACTTACAGTTTAGATTGGGGGGCAATGAGCACAGATGATGACTATCCCTGAAACAATTAAGTGAAAACAAATGACTATAATTTCCTCTTTTCAACATGAGCTAAATGTTTACTATATCCCAGGAAATGTGTTAAATTTTATTTATTCAGAAATATATGTAAAGCAAGTGCCCAGGATAACGCTGGGAGAAACTGAAGATACAATAGTTAGTGGGGGAAAAAAGTAAAATAAAAGACTGATCTCTGGTCTCATTAAACCCACACTTCAGTTGAGAAAGACTAAAAAGATTAAAAAATAACCCCATTAATAAATGTACAAAAAACTGGAATAAGTGCCCTTAAGAGAGTTTGGTTGTATCTAAGCATGTAAGAAAGGAAACTGACCTAAAAACAGATGTCAGGAAAGCCACCCTGAGCAAGTGACACTTGAGCTGGGATAGGAAGAATCAGCATGTCTATTCTCAGACAACAAGGTGATAGATACTGTTGTTATTCCTAGTTTCAATATTAGGGAAACGGAGGCTTAGAGGTTAAGAAATATTTCCAAGGTCTCAGAGCTGATAAGCAACTGGATTCAAATATAGGACCCTCAACTCCGGAGCCCTCACCTGCAACCATTTCACGATGTAAAAAGGTCCACACGCTTTGCGTTTCTCCAAGCGTGGTTCAGGATAGGCAACAGCAGCTTCACCTGGGAACTCGTTAGAATGCAAAATCTTCACTGCTGTCACAGCTCAGCTGACATTGAGAGTCTTGAGGTGGCATCCAGCAATCTGTGCTTAACAGTCTTTTCAGAGGATTCTGATGCACAAACTTGAGAACCATTGCATCATGGTATTTCAGAGCAGAAAGGATTTTGAGGGCCATGAACATCAATACATTCCTGTAAAAGGTTTCACCTCATGCTCCAGCTGACTTCAGTCTATTGAACCCTTTTTAAATTTTATTAGTAAGTAAATCTTTCTCCTGAACTATTCTTCCCCTTATTATCACACTACTTTTTGTCTAAAAATAAATGTCTCTTTCCCAAAAATGTCACATCCTAGCAGAAACAGAAGTTTCTGATGTTATCTATAAAATATAGGTTGCTATTAAAGAAGCCTGCAAAATATATAAAACACCATCAATAAATAGCCAAGTGGGCAAAGTCCTTTTTAAATTAAGCTATAGTCATGATCTTAGTTCCAACACTCTCCCCCTAAATTGTAAGTTAATAAGAAACAAGACCTGCAAAAGCAATGGTTTACTTAAGATTGCTGTGTACATTTGCTACAAGAAATTGTGTATTTGTTTACTTGAGCCATAAAATGTTACAGGAAGTTGAATTTTCTCACTTTGGCTGCAGCATAACCAAACAGCCTTGTGGTAGTGAACCTACTATTCTTTAAACTCACCAGATCTTTGTGGATGTGACACACCAGTCCCCATCCTGGGCGAGTTCTGTTAGGCAGAGGGCATGGAACTGGTTTGCCCCTATAGCTGTGGAAATGTCTTTAAGCTCTGTCTAGTAGACTCACTAAACCTAATGCTAAACCTTTCTCACAAACTTGCTGTCTTTCCTGCTTTTTAACTTCGTAGGTAGCAACAAGCTCTAGTTCTCTCCAGTTTTGCTTATCTTAAGCACTGTAGTTGCCTAGTCATTGCATGTTCCTGTCCCCACGGCTCCCTTCAGCACCTCCAAACCTCTCCCCGGCCATCTGTGAACTCTGGAGGAAGCCTATCCCACTTCTCCTTTAGGAACAGGGCATATGACTCAGGTTTAAACCAATCAGTGTAGTCTTATCCCTGATCAGTCAAAATAAGCACCACATGTACTCACCAGCAAATTGGCTTCACTGATCAACACCTAAGTGGACACATAGGAATAACATCTATCAGTAGGTGGGAGGGGGAAGGCGGGGATGGGTATATACATACACAATGAGTGCAAGACACACCCTCTGGGGGATGGACACGCTTCAAGCTCTGACTAGGGGCAGGGGCAAGGACAACATACGTAACCTAAACATTTGTACCCCCATAATATGCCGAAATTAAAAAAAAAAATAAACAGACCAATGAGAAGTGAGGTGTGCTTTAGCTGTAAAGAAGCTTCCTTGTTCTTATAGTGAGAGTTCCTTAAGGAGCACCCCCCCATCCCTATCTGTGCAGTAGAAAGCATGCTGCCCCAGCAATTGTCGGCAGCCAGATCTGGACTACAGAACAAACCAATACTACACAGGACTAAGGGGAGACATGAAGTGATGTGACAGGTCCTTGAAGGCATTATTGAGATGCTGAATCAAACTAGTCCCCCAATTCACTTAATCTCTAGACTTGCCAGTTACATGAGGCAATCAATCTCCTTTATTAAGTCAATTTGACCTAAGTTTTTTCCATTTGTAGCCCTAACGCATCTGAAGTGATATTGATCATTCCATTAAGGAGGGCAATTCCACAATGTTCAAATGCCTCACAAGTGTATGTACCTTCTTCTGAGCCAGCAGCTCTTCTAAGAATTTATCCTAAGGAAATAGTTGACCAGCTATAAAGATATTTATATTCACAAACCTATTCATGGTATTCTTTAGAATAGTGAAACACTGACAATAATCTAAATTTCTAATGTGTGGCTAATCAAGTCAATTGGAATATAAGGACAGTACTGAATACCATATCCAGCCTTGAAAACTGATAAAGTAGCTGCACATATTTGACACTGACATCTGCACCTCTCTATAATACGTGGGGAAAAAAACAAAAACAGGTGAGAGCTTGTTTTATTAATCCATTTTTATTAAAAAACATAGAATGATGCTAATGCCTTTAAGCTTTAAGTATTCAGAGCTTTGCATACATCCTTGTAGAGCTTCTCAGCCCTGGCTGCATCACAGTGACTTAGAGAAAGCATTAAAAAAAAAAAAAAAAGAGCAAAACAAAAAAACACCAAGCCAGGGCAGCACAATTGTCCGGCTCTCTAAGGAGGTAGGACAAAATCATTGGAATTTTTCAAAGACCTTGGATGATTCTAACATGCAGTGAGGATTGAGAATCATAGTATAACCTCTTTAATTTTCAGGACAGTTCTATAAACATTATTTGTTTCACCTTCCTTGTATAGATGAGCAAATCTCAGGAAGGTTAAGTAACTTGTCTCCTGTGACATATTAGGCTGGTGCAGAAGGAATTGAGATTTTTAGCGTTGTTGAAGCACGGCTTTTTATGCTACAGGAATAAACAAACTTATTTCTCATTGGCAAAAACGTATTGATTGTAATTATTCCCATTTTGATTAATAAAGATCTGTTTGAGCCAGTTATGATTTAAAATTCATGGTCTGAAACTGCAGTTACTTTTGCACCAATCTAGTAGGAGAGCCTCAGCCTCTACCCAAGGCTGTCTGACTTTAAAAACCGTGATGGTGACAATGATTTCAATTTGTCTTTTACTAAACTAAGGTAAATATGTAAGGAATTCAGGTGCAAAGGAAAAAGACCAGAAGACTCACAAAAATATATTTGTATCTCTGGATGATGGGATTATAAATAATTTAGTTTGGGTTTTAACAAATTTAGATATTTAATAATCAGTATGTCTTTGGTTATAAACATATGTACATGTATGCATGTTGTGTATACATACATGTTATATCATGATTAACTATTCTGTACCATCATATCATTGTTCTTTGAAACTTCTGCTACACGTGTTGTAATTGTAGCATACCCATACTACTGCTATCTAGAACAGAACCAGATTTTCTCTGGGGAAAACCATGCTATTTCTGAACATAATTAAAATTGCCAATATCCCCTTTTTATCTCAAACATAGCTCTGAGTTCAAAGGTAACATTCCAAGATATTTTGGAAATAAACATCAAAAATCACCAGCAGCCCAGGGATACTGAAACTTACCAATGCACTGAGGTTGTTACTAAAAACTGCATGAATCAGAGACTAGCTTATAAATCTAAAACATACCCATTTGAAGGGTATTATCAATTTATTTTGGCATCATTTAAAACAACCAAATGTTGTTTCACTGAACTTCTAAAAAACTCGATTCAGCGTTAGTATGTTTTAGGTTAATACCATTTCAAACAATCCTCCTCCCCATTTTATCCTGGTCTGCTGAGAAAATACAGAATGTGCTTTCTTAAGAGGATGAACAGTCGAAATGGGTCCACTATTTTCAATTTTCTTATAGTTTTCAGAATGCTTGTTTTGATCGTCAACACCACCAGATAGTGTTCTTAAAAATTTTCCCCATGCACATTATTCAAGAAGCCCATTGTTTATAAATACAGACAGGTGAGTTTATAAGGCCCAGTGCCTGCCCTCCACAGGTGCTACTGCCCTGACAACCCTCCCAGCATGGCCCACCCCCTCCCCAGCATGGCCCACCCCCTCCCCACCGGGCCTGCTCCCTGCTTCCACAGAGCAACTTCATCTTCTGTGCAACTTTTGAGGAAAAGCTCTGAGGGTTAAGATGTTTGAAAACCACTGATCCGAACCAACTCCTTTATTTCTCAGATAAGACAGTAGCACAGAGTGGAAAAGCTCACAGAGTAAAGCTTCCTACAAGATGAAGTACGCCAGGGCTTAGGCCCCTTGACCCTCAGTCCAGGACAGTGGATGGATTAGCTTCCTGTGGCTGCTGCAACAGATTGCCATAAACTTAGTGGCTGAAAAGGAAACAAAAAACAAAGAAAAGGTTGGGCATGGTGGCTCACACCTGTAATTCCAGCACTTTGGGAGGCTCGCTTGAGGTCAGGAGTTCAAGACCAACCTGGGAAACATAGTAAGAGCCTGTCTCTAATTTAAAAAAAAAAGAAAAATTGGCCAGGTATGGTGGAGCATGCCTGTCATCTCAGCTACCCGGGAGGCTGAGCCAGGAGGATTGCTGGAGCCTGCGAGTTGGAGGTTGCAGGGAGCTATGATTCTATCACTACACTCCAGTCTGGGTAACAGAGTGAGACCTTGTCTCAAAACACAAAATCTATAATCTTATAGCTCTGAAGGTCATAAATGTGGCATGGATCTCACCAGGCTATGTTCCTTTCCAGAGGCTCTAGGGGAGAATCTTATTTCTTGCCTTTTCCAGCTTGTAAGGGTTGCCTGCACTCCTTGGCTTAGGACCTCTTCCTCCCGCTTCAATCTAAGCTGGTGATATAGTGCCAAGCCCTTCTCATGCTATTATCTTTCTGAGTCTCTCTTTCATAGTCACATCTCCCTCTGACTACAGCCAAGAAAGATTTTCCACTTTTAAAGGACTCAAGTTAGATTGGGCTCACCCAGAAAATCCAGTGTAATCTTCCCATCTCAAGGTGCTTAATCACATCTGCTAAATCCCTTTTGCATGAATATAAATTCCAGGAATTGAGATGTTGGCATTTTGGGGGGACTATTGTTCTGCCTATCACAGTGAGTATCAGTAGTTTTTTCTGTCTTAGCACAGCTGAGATATGACACTCTCATTAACAGCTTGCCAAGACAGTGATTCCCAAGCATAGAAATGCTCACCCCCAAAGAAGTCCATAAGGATAGGAGTAGAGGTGAAGGAGAGACACCATTTTTCAGACAGATTCTTTCGTCACTGATACCCTCTACTTTATTATAGAAATGGCATAAACCCTTAACTATTACACTATTCCTTTTTGCATATTCTCATATAATACTTCTGTAAATTATATGCAAGGTACACATTTTACTGGTGTAGATATCTAAAGCAAGAAAGTCAGGTTAGGAATATTTCTGTAGAAACAAATATCAGATTTTGATATAGGGGCTCGGCAAAATTAGAATTTTCAGGTTGCACCCATATAATTTATTTCACATTGATCTCGTAGGAAATGTGAATTCTATTGCCAAGAAAATGCATTTCCTGAAATGGGTAAGTAACAAGACATAACTTTTGTGAAAACAAACTGGTAACTCAAGTTCCTGAGGGCAAAAATGTCAAGGCTCTAAGTCAAATCACCAGTTCCATTAGGAAGTTGCTCCAGGCAATGAAACTGCCCTAAATCAAGGGACCTGGCAATGCCTAACCAGAGGTGAAAACCCTCCCTTCTCACTCTGATACTTTCTGTCTGTCTAGCCCCTCAACACAAAGCCCCTTGGCCAGTGCTGATCACCTTGACAGAGGTGGCATTCACCTTCAATGCCCCCAGCCACCCTTCCATTTCCTTCTGGCAAATATCCAATTCTTCCACTCTCTCCATCCTCTCAAAGTTTACAGAATGTCCTTCCATCATAGAAGCTTATTTTATTCCCACTCTTCAGTTAAACGTAAGGTTTAGAGCATGTGAGATCATGCTTCAAACTGTACTGTTTTATATTTGTGACATTTCTGGAAAACCTGGGAACATTTTAAAAACCTACCCTGAGAACCTACTATCAATATTTAATACTGTATAGCAGTCATTCTCAGCCTGACTGACTTTAAGTAGATGTGTATATACCTAGATTTTATATACATACACACATATATATATACAGAAAGAGAGAGAGAGAATGAGAATCTCTGATTCTACACCTAGAGATTCAGATAAAATTTTCTGGGATGTGGCCTGTAATGAGAATTCCATGGTTTCTCCCTGCACCTCTTCCTTCCCTGTGAAATTCTATGTTCAGAAGGAGAGGGGTGGGCCCCAGAAATAATTGTGTTGATGAACATGATAGGTGGCAGTGGTTCTCAGAACACATGTTGAGAATCAAAGTGATAGATGACAAAGAGTTTTAGGGCAACAGAGAAGGGATGGGTAGTAAGGTGTGCTCATTTGAGACAGGAAATTTTGGGATGCCTGCATAGGATGAAAATGACAACATAGACATAACACTTAGGTTCTACAGAACAAGTAGAAAATGAACTGTTTCCCTCCCACAGTATAAAAATACTAATAAGTGGCAGACCTGGAGTCCAGATCCGGAAGTTCTAACTTCTATCCCATTTCATTCCACAGTGTCTCCCATTTATAAATATATCACAAAATCCTTAGAATGGGACACATTTCACTAAGCTGAAAGCAGTCTTCAATGTTGACCATAGGCTTTCTGCCCTGCTGAGAAGACAGTAATAATTCCAAAAGAACTGTACTCTTTGTCATCACTTCATAAAGAGGGTTTTGTGAGCCATGCACTCTCTTGGCTGGTTGATTGTCACAGATCCTGTAGCTAGAATTTGGAAAGTTTTCAGAAGAAATCAATGAGTACTCTCCGAATACTCTACCTTTTCATGTACAGATAAAGAAGAAACAGCTAAAAAGTTACCTAGTTAAGCCTTTGTATAAGAGTTTTAATTAAAATTTGCGTATTTTAAGGCATTGAAAAATCAAATTCCCATGTGCATGTTGTAAGCATAACAAATTGTTACTTGAAGCAAGTTTTAAAGAACAAAAAAGTGAAAGAAAATTTTATACCAATCTCCCAACTTCAGTCAGTCTGTTTAATGTTTATCCCTATTCCCCAGGTTCTAAATAGTACCACCCTAATGTTAACTCCAGAGTATCTTTAACACAGTGTACTCTCTCTGGCATTACTTTTATTCCAGGTCACAATTTCTGAGAGGCAAACTGCTTTCCATTTCTGATACATCATAAAGACAGAAAAGATCACAGCCTGTGCTACCAGCTTCCTCTGTGAGCATTAAGCTACGTTGTTAATTTGCATTATCCAGCACACCTATAAAGAGAATTTAGTTGGAAATGAAAGCTGCTCTTATTTTGCATCTTGATCTTTGTAAGCGACCTTTCAGTCTTAGGCCATTTTCTCTCTTTCCTCTTGTCCTGATTTAAAAACAAACAAACAAAAAAAGCCATTGGGCTAGGGAGTACCTTAGTAGCCATCAGTTAAATAAATGTTCCCTGGATTAATTTAATCATTATTAATGTGAAGTGTAGTAGGTCTTCACTTCTACCTTGACACTTAATAGAATTTCATTTGGTTAAATAAATCTTTGCAGGGCTTAAGGAACAGAAATGCCCACAGTTATCTCCCCCCACAAAACCTGCATTCAGGTTCTTAGGGAGCTTTATCTTTTCGTTTTTACAAATATATTTTATCTAATGATGTAGGTGCATAGTCTAAAAGTCAAACAGCGCAAGAACAGCTGTCCTCTGCTTGATTACACAATGAATGCTCACTCCCCAAGGCAGCAGTTGCCTCAGTGACAATTCTCCAAGCAAATTGATCCCTTGGCTACTGATCAAAAGGCGGGGGAGAAAAGGTATTTTAATGAGTTCCATAAAGTCGGGGTGAAGAGACCCAGAGAACTTCTCGGTAAAGTTTCCTTGAAGAGGCCTGGTTCCTAGTAATGATGTGATTCCCACAAGAGAAAGTGTTTGGAGATACACTGCAGATGATATCTGGTAACCCTGCTTCTAAAGTTTACCCTACAGCAATGTAAGCATTAATCTGTTCCCTTGCCCACTTTTCCAAACAGCTTCTGGGGAACATGTCTTCAAGGGTGATGGTTTGCCAGTAATCAAGTTTACAGAAGCAAACTCATCTTTTTACTTATTCATTAACAATCAATCTTTCAAAGACAGGCCCCAAAGGAAGTCCACTTCTTATCTCTCCTACAACCAATGAGCCAGGAAAGTTTCTACCATTTTCTCTTTCCTCCACAAGGTGAGAGACAGAAGAGTCAGACCCAAATAACAGTTATTTCCATTAGTTGCTGTGCTCACCTGCCAGCCATAATGCAGCCCCTTCTTGGAATACAGTAACTACAGTGTTGCCTCTCCAACTTTTGTATAATTATGCTATCATGCAGATTTATGAGAATACTTCCAGCTCACGGATCATCATGCATTCAGGTCACAGTCTTTGCCCCTCTATCAGCTCGCTTTACAGTGTTCTAATCTCTGCAAGTGTATGAATTGTTACCTTGAGCATCCATCCTTAAGACATTTTCTTTTTTAGATGTGTCTTTTCTCAGACCCCGTTTAACTCTTGCCTATTTCTTTTTCATCCACAGCCTCTTTGGCCTTTAGAAACTGCTGGCTCCAATGCCAGGCCCCTCTTTCTGTGCCTGTCCCCACAGGTCTACCTCAAATATTTT